>CAIGQW010003825.1:0-19345 GCA_903798125.1 Danio choprae | reverse complement strand
GTGTTTGGATTCAGATGGTTTATAAAATTAATGCATATTGCCAATAAAACATATTCAAAAATTGTAGAAAATGTAACATTTTGCATTGTTGTGTTGCTTTTGAGACATTTGATGGAGCTGAAATAAAAAATGAAAATGCTGTTTAATATTTATTGCAAGAATAAAGGACAAAATATGCTTGCAGTGAACATTAACAAGGCCATAGTCAGATATATTTAAAATAAACAAGATTAAGCCAGTAAATCTAGCAAATGTTGTTTCTATTGACCCACCCGTGTTACACTTTCGTCCCTGCTGACGGGGTCTAAAGTAACAATGTGCAACCTGTGTTTGAAGTGAAGTTTTACTGATGTTGTTTCTACATTGATACAAAAGAACAGCTGATTTTGATAAACCACTGTTACTACAAAAAATAGTAAAAAAATATAGTAAAAAATAGTAAGTAGTAGTAAAAAATATATTTCTGCTAAAAGCATTATCCTTTATAATAGGTTTTTATGAAAAAAAGTTACTTTCGCCCCGCTCTCCTGCTAACTATGACATGCACATTTATTTATTTTTTGACAAACTTTTACAAGAACAGGGAAATGAGACGATTATATCTCTTAAGTGTAAAGATTAAAAAAGAAACCAAAAATGTGGGTTTGGCTAAATGGGTTTAAGCTATTACATAATCATAAGAAAAAAATGATTAAAACTCAAAAAGGGTTTATGAAAAAAGGTTGTATCAAAAATGGAGTGCTTTTCTCATTCTTAGTGATTCTACCCGAGGAAACGGAGTCAAATTCAGCAAGGAAAATGGGAAAATACAAAGGAGATTTATGCCATTTTTGTTAATTGTGTGTATTTATATTTATATATATATATATATATATATATTTTTTATATTAAGTAGAAGAAAATGAAATAAAATGTATATATTCAAAAGATAAAAACTTATGATTTTCATAATAGAAAATAACGTTTTTGAGGACAAGAATGTGTCAAATGTCTAACATAAGAACTTAATCACAATCAGAAAACAAATGGGGAGCTGTTCAACAGATTCACAAAATGAACAAGTCACATCGACATCAGCAAATTTAGATAATGATACATTGACAGTGCAGAAATGTGCAAATCCTGAATCTTATTAGGTATACAAAATTTACTTGGCAAATGCCATGGCTTTCTCCAGCTTACATTTGATATAAATTGATATATAATATGCAAAATTTAATAATACACACATAATGTGACAAATAATCGAGTGCTGTCGTTTTTTTCATTACTACTCAACACTAGAGGGCGCCCCGTTCAAAAAACCCACACGCAAACTCACTGGAGAATGATCAATACACCCTTCAGTCCTAGCGATATATTGCTTTGCTAACCCTTTAAAATTAATCTTTACCAATCCTTTTTCTAGCATTCATAGCTATAGCTTATGTACTAAATTTGTCTAATCATTGTCTACCCTGCTGAAAACAAGCAGGTTCAACCAGCCTAAGCTGTTTGGCTGTTTTTAGAGGGGTTTTGGCCATTTCCAGGCTGGTTTCAGACATTTCCAGCCTGGTCTTATCTGGTCAGGCTGGAAAATGACCAGCTAAAACCAGGCTGGAAATGTCTGAAACCAGCATGGAAATGGCCAAAAAAAACCCTCTAAAACCAGGCCGGTCCTACACAGGAACCACCAAAAACTACTCGTCAATTAATCCATTTGCTGAATAATTTAGCCTGATTTGTAATCTCTAAATGATTTTTATAGGCATAAGCATATTAAATGCAAGTAAATGTTAATGTTTCAAATAGTGAAGATAAAATGTTATAATATGGGTAAAGCAACATTCAATATAACATTATCCTTATAAACAAACTGTCCTTATTACAATAGGGTTATTTTTAAGAGTTAATTATTAGGCTATACTCTTCTTCGTATTTATATGATTCAAAACTTCTTGATGACAAACGGGTATATAACCTGGTCAGAAAGATGGTATAACGATTTAAATGTAGGCTACATTTATTTGATAGTCTATATATAAACTATTGTTATACGAGCAGAAATCAAATTAAACAGGACACATCTACATATGTTAGAGCTGTAAGCTTGACCTCTTTTCATTGATCTACATATTACTTTTTCATTTCATTATTTTTGACATATACAATAAATATTATTCTTCACAAAGCGCAACTGCATTATAATGGCTGAAGGACAAGGCCATTGAGCAAATGGAAAACTCCTATTTAACTGATATTAATGGAGCAAATTTAAAGTCTCATTCTTGTTTTAATGATGAAAGTTAGTCATTAGTAGTTTACATTAATAGGTGGTGGAAGTGATTTCTTACAAACATTTAAATGTTTTCTGGTTCATATACTGGATTTGGACGTTAAAACAGTACCACCGGCGAACTTAATTTGAAAATCTGCTCCAAAATCTATTAAATGTGAGTCACTTACAAGGCACTGTAGGATAAATACAAGTAGGTCACTTGATCTTAGTCATCAGCCATAACAATATGTCTAGACTTTAATAAATAAATAAAAATAAAAAGTTATTCCCAAACTATTATGACATGACATGAATGAAGAGATCTGCATCATATTTGAAAGGAAACCATTACACTGTACAGTTCATTTTTGTATATGAAAATGCTGTGTAACTACCTGCTAAATCTGACATTTCTAAATGGTCCCCAGCATCGAAAAATGTATTAAAAGTTTTTTAAATATGTATTATTAAAGGAATATGCTGATGAACAGAGGTGATTGTAAAAATGGGAAAGGTATGATGAAATTTCAATTAATGGCGGTTTGCAGTACCACGTATGTTTTGGGTCTATGTTATAAAAAGGAAATGTACAAATGGTGAATTAACCATATAATGTAAAATATGCCAAAAGGATGAAATATGTCTCACGTACAAAGAAAAGATCAGTAAAAGAAGCAATAAGTTGAAGTTATAGACGAATGATGTGTGTGGTAATGGGGTGGGGAAAATAATAAGCTTGTGCTTTATCCCGCTCCATTTTGACCATGATGAAATGTATTTTGTTTAAGAATTGTTTTTAGTGTATGATTTTTTTGTTTGTTTGAAATAAATCAAATCAAACAAAGCAATTATATGACAACACTTAAAAAAAAAAAAAAAAAAAATTGGCTAGCAAGACCTACTTTCACTTGCTTTACTAGTTCAAGCTTTCTGAGAACAATTACTCTGCAAACACACTGAAACAAGTCACATTCAGGGGCGAGGACTTCTAATAGACAAGTATAAACACATCCAAAATTATATGACTGTGACCTACAGTATATTTAATGATTGCGTTTAGTTGAGAGTTGATCAGATAACAAAGGGGAAATCATCTTATTCATTAATTTTCCTTCACCTTAATCCCTTATTTATCACATTGAAATGAACCACCAACTGTTCCAGCGTATGTTTTTACACAGCGGATGCCCTTCCAGCCACAGTACTGGGAAATTAAATCATTTTATAATTCTCATAAACATAGTTCACCAAAAATGAAAATGTACTCACCCTCAAGTGGTTCAAACCGTCTTTCTTTCTTTTTCTTTCTTTCTTTCTTAAACATCCACAAGGTAATCTCTCAGAATTGTACTGTAGCCATTATACTTGGAAAATGTCTTGATGTTAAAATGTCAACTTTATTAACATTTTTCAGGTATCACGGAAGAGCATAATGATTTGGTTTTGACTAAGTGTTGTACTTACCACCCATAATCCTGCACTGAAGAGGTGACCACTGAAGTCATCCTACAGAGGAAGATGATGAACATATGCGGCCAAGGATGATGTGCTTTTCTTCATTCTGCAGAATAAATGCAATTCTAAGTTATTTGTATAGCGCTTTTCACAATAATTATTGTTTAAAAGCAGCTTTACAAAAGGTGCACATTATTGCATTACAATCAAATTCGGGAAAGTTCAGATTATTAGTTACCATAACTCTACTAGTTACTAATAACTTTAACTAGTAACTAATAGCTTTTAACAGTTAAAGTTATTTCTATATGTATGTTTAATAAAGTGCATTAAGTGTATGTGTGTTGCTCTTGAAGTGTTCGATGGTTGGCTTCATTTACCTTGTACCATGATGCTCTGTGGTCTAAAACTACACCAGAGTCCAAAATGCCTTAATGAAGAACAGCCAAATGGACACTGATTTTAAGGCCTGCAAAGGTAAGAGATGATTCAAGCCTGAAATGATCAACAATGAAAAGACAAAGATTGCAAATTTACACACAGACTTGAATATTTTGCATGAATTTAAATGTATTTTCTTTCCATTTCTAAAGATGTTCTGTGACTAAAATATTTTAATAAATATATCTGTTTAATAAATCTGTTTTGTTCAAATGCACCAATATATATTACCCATATTCACTGAGAAATGCATACAAATATTCATTTTCAAAATGGGGTGTACTCACTAAATGGGGAATGCTGAGCACTGTATGTGCATAATTATTATTATATGACTCCTTCCAGAATTGCGGGTACGTTTTTAATTCATTTTCCTTAAACTGGAATGATTCACAACAAACGTATAGTATACAGTAAACTTCACAATCTCAGGAAAGATTGCACTAAAAGCATGTTTTATGCCAGAAACTGATTTATCCTGTAATAGAAATGTGATTAAAAACCTTTGAAGAAATGATGGTGATTATTTCTTTTATTCGTATTAAAAGTATTGCTCAGAAATAATAATAATAAAAAATAATGGTCAACTTATTTTAAGTTTGTATTGTTTGTATTTCAATTATTGCTATATAAAACCATTAACTACGATTTTTAGCTCAATTAACTTCTAATTTGCTGCTTATTAATTGTCATTAAGGTAGTAGTTGGGTTTTTAGGATGTAGAATTAGGGATGTAGAATATGATCATGCAAAAAATTTGCATTTTAAGTACTAATAAACAGCCAATATAATAATAAAAGGCAGGTAATAAGCCATTAATAGTGAGAATTGGTCCCTATACTAAAGATGTGTAATTTAAAGTCTTAAGTATACATCAGAGTATCAAAAGCAACTAAATGACACATTGAAAAGGGAGTGGTGTAATTGTGAAAAGATAATTAGGTCTACTTTGCGCGCAATAACATAAAAAAATAAAAAATGTATATATAAAACACCCATTCTGTGTGTCATATACAGCAGGACTATATAGGCAGTGGGTTAGCCTATGGGTGTGTGCATATACTTGTATAACTACAAACATCCTACTTTGAGAAAATTAAAGGTAGTGTTAGATTTTTGTAGAATGCTTTACATAACTCTTAATGTAATGAGTTATTAACTCTTAATTACACCTGAAAAAAGTTATGCTTTATTATTAAAAATCTGCACTTCTAAGGTCAAAAGTAAGCAGATGAGTGTCACTGAGCATTTAACCATAGTTCAACATTCACTAATGCATTATTAAAATCCATTTGTTGTGTTTGTTAAAAATAGTTAATACAGTTAACAAGAACTGACAATGAACTTTACTTTCATTAGCTGACATTAATAAAGATGAATAAATACAGTAATAAACGTATTGTTCGTTTTAGTGAATAGATCAAAGCTTATTGTAACGTCTTACCTTTTACTTTAACTGCTATGGTGTTGAAAAAACAAATTGTACTGTACAACAGTAGCAAACACCTAAAACTAAAAAAAAGTTGACATTTTTGTATAATAAAGAATGAGATTATACGAATGAGAAAACAAATTGCCTACTTGCAATATATATTTATTTATTAATTTATATAAGGATGTTAGTTTTGTTACAGTGTTGTTACACAATTTATTGCACTTAATAAAATACTAAATAAAAGATTGCTTGCATATTGTTGTGTGGATGTGTATTATGTCCATGTAAATACAGTCGTGGCCAAAAGTTTTGAGAATTACATAAATATTGGACATTGGAAAAGTTGCTGCTTAAGTGTTTAAAGCAATGTGCATATACTCCAGAATGTTCTGAAGAGTGATCAGATGATCTGCATAGTCCTTCTTTGCCATAAAATGAACTTAATCCTGACAAAAACCACTGCATTTCATTGCTGTCATTAAAGAAGCTGCTGAGATCATTTCAGTAATCGTCTTGTTAACTCGGGTGAGAATGTGCAGAGTGCAGAGCTTGCTCAGGAATGGCAGTAGGCAGGTGTGAGCGCATCTGCACGCACAGTGAGGCGAAGACTTTTGGAAGATGGCCTGGTGTCAAGAAGGGCAGCAAAGAAGCCACTTCTCTCCAATAAAAACACAGGGACAGATTGATCTTCTGCAAAAAGTATGGCGAATGGACTGCTGAGGACTGGGGCAAAGTCATATTCTCTGATGAAGCCCTTTTCTGATTATTTGGGGCATCTGGAAAAAGGCTTGTCCAGAGAAGAAAAGGTGAGCGCTACCATCAGTCCTGTCATGCCAACAGTAAAAAATCCTGCGACCATTCATGTGTGGGGTTGCTTCTCATCCAAGGGAGTGGGCTCACTCACAAATCTGCCCCAAAACACAGCCATTAATAAAAATGGTACCAAAACACCCTCCAAGCAACTTCTTTCAACAATCCAACAACAGTTTGGTGAAGAACAATGCATTTTCCAGCACGATGGAGCACTGTGCCATAAGGCAAAAGTGATATCTAAGTGGCTCGGGGACCAAAACGTTGACATTTTGGGTCCATGGCCTGGAAACTCCCCAGATCATAATCCCATTGAGAACTTATGGTCAATCCTCAAGAGGCGGGTGGACAAACAAAAACCCACTAATTCTGACAAACTCCAAGAAGTGATTATGAAAGAGGTTGCTATCAGTCAGGATTTGGCCCAGAATTTGATTGAGAGCATGCCCAGTCCAATTGCAGACGTCCTGAAAAAGAAGGGCCAACACTGCAAATACTGACTCTGCATAAATGTCATGTAAGTGTGGATAAAAGCCTTTGAAGTGCTTGTAATTATATTTCAGCACTATATATATATATATATCACATGTAAATATAATCTTTACATTACATATATGTGTATTTATATATGCATAATAGATAAAGTACACATTTCATGTAACCTCACAAACTTATATAAAATAAATCGTTTAATGGCATTAGTTTTGTATAAATCACTCTCTTCAATGACTGATACTTTACGAAAGCATCTGTTCACAGAATTTCCATCACAGTCATCATTTCATTACATAAGAACCAGTAATACATTTTACTGAATTGGGTTGATTTTGGGTCACACAAACAAGGGTCAATGCGACTGCTGGAGAAAGTTTCATAGAGAGATCATAATGAGTAACAATGAAACTGTGAAAATTAGGGTTGCGCCGGTCTGAAAACAGCAACACATGGCGGCAAACACGTCTTGCGCCTTATTGTGCCGGGTGTATGATAGGGCCTTTAATGTGTGAAAACTGGTTCTTGTATGTTAAGCATGCACATTGAGTGCTTACAAAACTTAAGTTTGTTGTGCATTACATAGACAAAAATCTAAAGTAAAAATATAGTGTCATCAGTTTTTTTATCTGTATATGGACTAAATGCAGCTTTGTTACATGCCCAAAATTTTTTAAATTAACTTGATCCCTGACAGACGATGGGATATATGTGGTATATTACCTTCATTATTATTGATATCACTTCAGTATTATTGTTGATTTTATTATTGTTATTATTATTATGACTATGAATCAGAAGTACTATTTAAAATACTACTAATGTGATTCTGATTATACACATTCCTGTTTCTTTCTTTTCTTTTATTTCAATTGTTCTATTGCTGTTTATGTGTTCAATGTTTGCCATATGCTGTATGTTCTCTGTTGCGTTTACTGTATGTTTCGCACTCTTAATAAAAAAGCACACATGGTTGTTTTAAATGACAGTGATTTAAATGATAGTAAAGTACAAATCTCCCAAAATAATACTTAAGCACAGTAATTAAGTAAAATTACTCAAGTATTTTACACCCCTGGGGGAATGTTATTAAGCGGAAGATATGTAATTAGGAATATTATTTATAATGATGATTCTTGGATTTTGCTTAAATGTGTGTTTATTTCATGGTTTATAAAACATGGCGACTTGGGTGCAGATTGGTTACCACAGTATGAGCTATAAGAAATAAACACAGCTGGATTATCAAATCGAAAAGCAACAAATCTGTATTGTCAGATTTTACTCTCCTTACATTCAGAGTTCTTTTATGATTATGCTAGTTTAATAATAACATATTCGTATAATATCACTGAGTACGTTAACATGGACACCAATAATCTGATTTTAATACAATTAAGACAATACTCTGATTAAGAGTCTACCATGTAAATGGCGATTTTTGATTAATTGAATCTAATTAAGGTCGTATCAAACTAAACAGAAATCAAATTAAGACATATGGAGTATGCCGATTTTAGTCGCATTATTGAAGTGCAGTACAGACATGTAAACACCGCAATCAAACTATTACACACACGACTGTTTGACACTATTCTCTGCACCTACTGAGTCAGTGAAGGACCACAGACATGTGCATCGCAAAATGCAGAGGTTTTTTTTTTCCCCCCATACGGCGTGCGATATCAAATTCCATTAAAACAACACTCTTCCAGCAGTTCCTCCCATCCAATATATCGTTTGTCACAGGGGGCATGCATGAAATGTTCCTGAATGAAAGTGAAAGTGCCAAACTGCAGTTAAAAACCAGCAAAAATGAAACACCCGAAATGACATGAAACTCCGAAGGAAACGTGGATAGCGCGGTGACGCGATGACGTTAATCGATCGATGTGCTATAACATGCAAAACGGGATCATGAAAGGAACACTCAAAAAGCAACTCATGTAAACACCTTCATCATATTATTGTCTTATTCAGATTAAGGCAAATAATTTGAGTACTGATGTCCATGTAAACGTAGTCATTGAGTCCTTGATTTATTCATTTTCTAATCTTTATGGATTCTCAAAGTTGAATTGTTTTGTATTTCTAGTGTAAAAAACTCTGTCTACCATATGCATCTGTAAGTAAATGTGGAAATTATTAATACAATACAAATCAAAATGTCTTTTTATTACAAGAAAACAACGTTGTTGTTGGAGGGGATTAAAAGCAGTTTCACATTTATTAAAAGCCATGTTTCACATTTATGGTGCACTCGATTCTTTTAATACCTTCTCTAATTTTGACTGCAATGTATAATAATGTGCACTTATTGTAAAGCTGCTTTGGAATGATAATTGTTGTGAAAAGCGCTATACAAATAACTTAAATTAAATTGAACTCAATTCAGATTTACCCATTTGTTAATACAACTTGAGAGGCCTTTCATGTTGAAATGTCTGATGCGAATTTGAACATGAAGACCAAAGCAGCATCATTCTTTCTTTATATTATTATAAGGACATTTTGGGCCTCTCTGCGGTACATGTTGAACTTTTCACAACAATACAGTGACTGAACATTAAACATTTTACTCACCAGTGCGTACAAATGTAAAATTGAACACCCAAAACTATATGTGAAACCATTACTGATTACACCAAGTAGAACTAGCACACACCCAGCACATCAACACTTACTATGCAAACCTGAAATGCATAAGGTGATGATGAATCATGTTTAGCTTGCGGTGACGCTGCTCTACTTCTAAAATTAATGTCAGACACACAACTCTGTCTCACTTAATGTGTCATGTTTCATTTATATTGTTGCTATGTGTTATTATTTTAGAAACACAGACAGCGCTTAAAGTTTGCAAAGTAATGTATAATGTGACCTAGTAAAATTAGGTGTTATAAAATGGCAATGGCTATTCTTTGGTAATAAAACTTCAATCAGGTAGCATGCATGTGTATTATCCAAGAATGTCAAATATCTTAGTACTTAAAATGTATATAATTAAGTTCACACTTAGATAATGCTCAACTATGAAAGCAGGTTTGGCATGCTGTCCCGGGAAATAAGCCCAAGCTCATCTCACCCCAACCAGGTTACCGCCTGGTTAATGAGCATTAGGAGGGATACGAGATCAGGGTTTTTTTTTTTTTTTTTTAATATATTAAGAATTTATTCAGTATGTATGTTTTAAGTGCTTGTGACTGTTATTACGATACATTTATGTACATGTTTTATGACTATGGGAGGCAACCGGGGGTGGGGGGGTGTTTAGTTCCAAAAACTAAGATAGTGAATTTTAGGCAGGATATTTATAGTAGTTTTGAAATGATCTGATAGGCTAGCTAATGATTAGTGATAAGGATCAGCTGTAGTCGATCATATCAGGTGTTTCTCTCGAAATTAGTTTGTGAAACTTCACTTAAAGGAACACTTCACTTTATTCGGAAATGAGCTCATTTTACTACTACCATAGAGTTGAGTTTTACCATGTTTGAATTTATTTAGATGACGTTTAGCTTAGCTTAGCATAGATTATTGAATCAGATTAGACCATTAGCATCTCACTTAAAAAAATAAATATTTAGATAGTTTTCCTATTTAAAGCTTGATGTGTGCTGAGACCAATAAAAAAAAAAGAAGATTCGCAAGGATTCTCTCATTCTGGTGTAATAATCAAGGAACTTTCAATCTTTGCAAAAGAACAACAAACAAATGTGAATTAGGTGTGTTTCCATCAAGTTTTTAGAGCGGCTGACTATAGTATTGGTAACCTAGCAACCAACAGTAAACAAGGCAAGCATAAAGGGGAAATTTGAGAGTTTAATCTACAAATTACGGTGCAAACTACGGTGGTTTTATTCTAAAGATGGGATTTCCCTCATTTGTTTCTTACATGATACTTCAAAATGCGCAGTATCTCAAGAGTGATGGAAACTCAGCTATGGTTACCAAATCTGAGATGCGCTCGAATAGAAGATTCTCCGTATGTCATATCTGTTCTTACCTAAAATATATATAATTAACAAAAATGTTTTAAAGGAACACTCCACTTTATTTGGAAATAAGCTCATTTTACTACTCCCCTAGTTAAAGATTGGTTTAAAAATGTTTGAATCTATTTAGATTACTTTTAGCTTACCTTAGTTTAGCATAGATCATTGAATGAGATTAACATTAGCATCTCACTCAAAAGATAAAAAAAGAAAAGAAAAAGAGTTTCGATTATTTTCCTATTTAAATCTTGACTTTTCTGTAGCTACAGTGTGCTAAGACCAATGGAAAATGAAAAGTTGCTATTTTTATGTCTGGCGTAATAATCAAGGAACTTTCAAAGTTTGCAAAAAAAACTAAAACAAATGCAAATTAGCTGCATTTCTATCAAATTGTTAGAGCTGCTCACTATAGTATTGGTAACGTAGCAACCAATGGTAAACAAGACAAGCATAATGGGGGTAATTCTCACTATGGAAGAGTTTAATCTCAAGAAGTAAAATCTCGCATGAATGTTTCCAATACTTTACTGAATCTAAAAAACGATGAATTATGGCATTTCTAAAGGCAAAAGTAGGTTTCACATCTAATTCTACAACTGCATTTTCTGGGAATCAGGACTGTGACCTTGCCATGACTAGTCTGGCACTGGCTTTTTGTCTTTATTATAAATCGACATTTTTCTCCTTACTCTGAAACTCCATCATCATTCCAGCACAATTAGACTAATACATTGATTCAACTTAATTCCAAAAACCAGAACAATCAAATTAACATGTCACTCACCCAAAATCCTTTCTTCTTTCTCACAGGGGATGCAGAAGGGGTGGAGATGGACATGAGGTGTATAAATATCAACGGCTGCAGTGTAAAGACACGCTGGTTAAAGCAGGACCTACTGATCACTTGCTTCAGTAAACCAAGTTCTTTCTTCTCCTACCAAACAAGGACAAGGACTAAAACCATGTAAGTAATGTTACTTTGTTATAACTTAATTTTGTTATTTGCTCTCTTTTTGCACATATTCATTGTTTATATATCCAAGACAATGGGTTGTTTACGATATATTTACTTATACATTTACTTGTATAAGACAATTAATGTTGAGATTTTAGAAATTACCTTTCAGTTTTAATATATTTGTCTAATAGATTAGATTCTGAAAATATAACATGATAGTTTGAATATTAGTGGACTTGAAAGATGAAAAATGTTTTAAGTTTTATTGATGTTCATTATGAATAATCCACAAACTTCTGAAAGACCAAACATGTTGTTGTATATTCACCCTTCATGCTATTCTTTTCAGTCACACTTTATTAGGATACAATTCTCAAAATTGACACAGTTAACTATGACTTTTAGCTCCTAAACTCCTAATTTCTTGCTTATTAATAGTTTTATAGGTTTAGATACTGGGTAAAATTAGAGATATAGTATAAGATCATACTTTATAAGTTCTAATAACTGTTCAATAGTATGTTAATATGTTAATACTACGCAGATAATCAGCCAGAAGTTAATAGAGGCAATTGGTACTTAAACTAAAGTGTTACCCTTTTCTTTTTTCACAGGATGCCCTTCGTAAACAACCCATGCAAAAGCTGCACCACTGGCCGTTTCCCAGTTTTCAAACATGAAACGGACAACAGCTGCAAAGGAGCATGCTACTCAACGGTTAACACCCACCCGTATACCAGCCATTATTCTAGCCATTACACACACCCGTGTGTAAACCCATGCACCAACACGCACATCAACCCATGGACAAATGTGCACACCAACCCATGGGCAAATGTGCACACCAGCCCATGCACAAAACCATGCATTAATCCTTGCGTTACTTCATGGGCTACACCTCACACTAATCCTTGCAGCTTTGTCGCTCCATGCCATGATTATAAGACTAAGGAAGTCGTCATCAAGGACTACAAGGAAGAAAGCATAAGCAAGCAAGTTTGTGGAGGCAACGGTAAGAGTCATAGATCTTTGTCCTTCAATGCATAATAAAACATGCTATTTTTATTCATGTCAAATAATCTAGCTGATAATTATTGATTATTTTCATTTTCCAAGTAGATCTCCTTCGAGTGATCAAAATTGACCTTTTGAAATGCAAGACTGGACCAAATCGTCAGGAGCACCACACACACTTTTTCCATGATGAACAACTCATCGTCCGTAGAGGACAGTCTTTCAATATGTGGGTTGATCTGTGCCGTCCTTTTAATCCCACCTCTGACAAACTTCACCTGGAGCTCAAACTTGGTTAGTTACGACCAATAGAGTAAATGTGGATACATGTAAATGATCTGCAGTAGTTTTTGAATCCTCACTGGAATTGTTTTGTCCTTGTGTGTTTTACAGGCCACATCCCATCAATCCGCGACGGCACATACGTGATCGTACCAATTGTGGAGGAATTCAAGAAAGACTGCTGGGGTGCAAAGATTGTTGAGCAGGGACAAAACAGAATCAAACTATGTGTGAACTCTCTCTCAACCGCTTGTGCTGGACGATACCAGCTCAGCGTTGTGACTCAGTGCACAGCAGGAAAATTCACTTTACCATATGTGCCTGAACATGACATTTACATGCTGTTCAACCCCTGGTGCAAAGGTACACATTTAAAGAACATTGGAATATATGAAAACTATATTGAATGCAGAATCAAAAATACACTAATAAAACTTGCTAATAACTAACTAATAATGTTATCTTCATCAGAGGACTGCGTGTACCTGAACGATCAGGCAGAGAGGACAGAGTACGTGCTGAATGATATGGGTAAAATCTACTATGGAACGAAACAGCAGATTGGATGCAAAACATGGAACTTTGGTCAAGTGAGAGTCAATGTTATTTTTCATTTAATTTGATGCATCTCAGGTAGAATTCCAGAAAACCAACATAATTTTCATTTTCTTTTCTGACTTTTAGTTTGAGGAGGGAATCCTGCCCGCATGTTTCTATGTGTTGGAGAAGAGTGGTACCCCTTGCTCAGGATGGGGAAATCCCACTAACATCTCCAGAGTGGTGTCTGACATGGTGAGTATTCATTTTCTTCTCATCAACACCCTTATTTGATGTTGATAAAACACACTTAAGATGACAAAAGCCAAATGATCTGGCTGATAATTATTATGAAACTTTACATTGGTAATGCTTCTCCAAGCAGCTTGCAACACCTAAAATTATATCATTTCAATCATCTCTTCTTCACAGATTAATGCCAACAAAGACCATGGTGTGCTGATGGCTAACTGGTCAAACTATTATGCAGATGGAACTGCTCCAACACTCTGGTCCAGCAGCAGCGCCATATTGAAGCAATACCACAAATGTGGAGGAGTACCTGTCAAATATGGACAGAGCTTGGCCTTTGCTGGAGTCACCAACACAAGTAAGAATTCATGCATGGAGAAAAGGGGATCAAGAAAGTGGTGGTAGACATAATGCCCTTATATTCTTCTTTTCTTTCTCAAAGTGTTGAGGTGTTTGGGTATTCCTGCTCGTCCGGTCACAAACTTCTGTTCTGCTCACGACACTGATGTCAGTTTGACCACTGACGTCTATCTGGATGAGAAGTTTCAACTGATCGATCAGATGAACCGGGATTCAATTTGGTGAGCATCATAAAGATTTGATACCAAGGGTTGAACAAGCAGGAAGTTATAATCAACATTTTTTTTCCATATAGGAACTACCATGTGTGGAATGAGGCCTGGATGACCCGTCCAGATCTGCCCACTGGTTTTGGAGGTTGGCAGGCCATTGACTCTACTCCTCAGATGACTCACCAGGGCTTCTTCCGCTGCGGCCCAACCTCAGTAGCTGCAATCCGCAGCGGGCAGACCTTCCTAAAGCATGACGTGCCCTTCCTCTTTGCCGAAGTGCGTTAATTACTTGAATTTACAGCATTCTGTCATGCACAGATTAGCATAATCACTAATAATTGCTGTTTGTGTTATAGGTGAACAATGATAAGGTGTACTGGCAGAGGAAAAGTAATGGAACATTCGGTGTTGTCCACGTTGAGAAGGATGTAGTCGGTCATTGCATCAGCACCAAGGCTGTTGGATCAGATCAACGTGTTGACATCACAAACCTCTACAAACACCCATGTGGTAAAAACACATTCATGTCTCAAATCTTGTTAACTCTGAATGAAGCGGTGCTCCCAATATTGTTTTAAAAGATTAGAGCATGATAACATCTGTTAATATGGGAGCTGCTCAAATATTTGCAGCAGCGGTCCCACAGTTTTTCAAAATGTTTTTAGAAAGTTTACTAGGTACAAGAGCTGTCTAAGGGTACTTTAACCGTACATATTAGCAATTAACCTGTGTACCACTTGGAATTTTTTTAGGTACTAATATGTAGCTTTGAGGTACCAATATAGATCTTTTAGGTACAAGTTTGTACCATCTAAATAGGTAGCGCCCCAGTGACAGCTATCATACCTTTATTTCTCAGAGTCTTCAAAGGCCTGAATGATTGTGGTCTTTATCTGCCTATCATGATCATAAGAAATCAGTAGTTGTATTGACTGAAAGCCTAACCCTAACTCTGATTGGAGCAACTCTGACCTTTGATAGCCAAAAAACGTTAATTCAGCAGAATTTGAAATAAACTATTTTCTAGTACTTTCCTTAGTTAGCCTTGAACATTTTCTTTAGATTCAGGTTATCCAAGCTAACGCTTCTGGTTGCAGAGTAGTTTTTGACTGTATCAATAGTATTTAGCATAATTTTGCCTATATTGCCCAACATCATCTCACCCTATCTTTGATCAAATGGGATCATAGGCAAGAAATTAAAAGATCAAAATGCTTAAAAAAAATTTTTTTAAAAGAAAGGAGTAACTCAGTGTTCATTGGTTAAACTTTTACTCATTGAGTGGACACTAAAAATTTACTTGCTTGCAATGGGATTATGTAATTTATGCAGAAATAACTAATTCAATTTTTTGATTGGCTGTTGGGTAACTCATGACAGCTTTAAATTCAGCAGCGATCTTCCCTCCAAAGTACAAATTAGGTGAAAAATTGAATGAGAAATCGATTCTGAGATTTTCAAAATGCATCGTTATTCCTGAATCAATTCTGTGCCAAGTTTTAAACTGCAGATTCTCACATGATCCTTCACCACAGCTCTAGTCCAAATGCACTGCATCTCATCCATTAGAAAATAACAAGATATCCCTTACTTCATGTTGTGAGAAAAAAGGTGTTTCGTGTGAACTAGCTTACATACCTTTGACTCATTGTGAATGAAATAGACCTGAGAGCCCTTTTGAGTCTCACCTTTTCCTTGTTTCCATTGATCAGGTTCTGAGGATCGGTCAACTGCTCTGGAAACTGCTCTTCGCCATGGCTGCAAGAGACTCACACACCCTCTGCCCATCCCAGAGGACGTCGTCTGTGAAGTCAACCTGAAGGGTGATGGGCCATTGGTGGGAAAGGATGCCGTGCTTTCCATCAATCTAAAAAACAAATGCAACCAGCCTCGTAGCGTCACTCTCTACAGCCATGCTGCAGCCATGTACTACACCGGAATCAGGAGGACCTACCTGAAGAGAGACCAAACATCCATTGAGCTCAAACCCTCTGAAAGTAAGAAAAAAAAAGTTTGAGTTGAAATAAATGATGCCACAGTTGATGTTGTGCAGCTTATGAGTAAAGTTGACATTGACTTAACATTTCACACAAACTTAATATTTACATTAAAGGTTTTGACCGTTTTAAGAACTTTAAGAAAATAAGCTGAATTCACTACTGGTAATAATCAAATGCGGTTTCTGAAATATTGGTAAAATGTGCATTATGTGTCAGTGTTTTTTCACAAAAATTTTATTTAAGATTTTTAATAAATGTAAGAATTTCTCTTTTTTTAATTCTTTTTGACAATTGAGTACAATTGCTTTTTTAAACAATTTAATTCAAGCACTTTTAAGCACCTGTTTGTTTTAAAGTACTTTCCAGGCCTTGAATCCATATGTCTAAAATTCAAATATTTTTAAGTACTCTGAAGAAGCATGGGAACCCTGATTTGTGTCTTTTTCTCCACTATAGGCAAACCTCTGGAATGGACCCTGAGTTATGATGAGTATAAGGAGCACCTGGTGGATCACGCTCCACTGATGCTCAACCTCTTCGGACACGTGGCTCAAACCAAGCAGATTCTGGCCACCCAGTACAACTTCAGACTGCGCACTCCTGACCTGGTTCTCGCTGTGAGTCTGCAGTTCCAGTTTAACTACTTAAAATTCCTGTGAAATCATAATAAAGTTTTTTTCTGATGTTAGTATCAGTATGTTAGCCTTAAGGATATCTACAAGCAAGTGTGCACCAAAATTCACATCAAGAAGGAAAAAACATCCAATGCTTGCAGTTTGTCACATCCTGCTAAATGGATCAACAATTTTTTTGACGTCACCTCATACTTTAGTTTCTCATCAAATCATCTGACCAATCAAATGCTCTCTAGATTCTGACATGCCCCGCCCCTTCACAATGCTAATGCTATATGCACTTGAGCTCAACCACTCTCACTTGCAGAGCTGTAATAAAACGAAACTATTGGCTGTTTTTTTTAAAAGGGGTGGGACTACTATATATTTATATCACACATCAAACAAAATACACATTTTAAAGCACTTCACAGGACCTTTAATATCCTTTGATAAGTCAAAATGTTTTAATGCTAAAATATGGCTTATTTGTGTTTTTTTAGCCTGTATGTGATGCTGTTGTGGGTCAAGAAGTAGCCGTCAAAGTCACCTTCCAGAATCCACTTTCTTCCGTCCTGAAGAACAGTGTATTCCGCTTTGTGGGACTCGGACTGAAGCAAGCCAGAGTTATTAACTACGGGTAAAAATTATTTGATTAATTCTACAGTTAAATATTAATTTAAAGGCATAATTCGGCCAAAAACGGACATTCCCTCACAATTTAGTAACACTCAAGTGGTTCTAAAAAGATATTGTGAAATATTAAAAGTGAGATGCTCAGAGGACTATACTGAACCACTGTGATGATGGACTTTGGCTGAAGGATTTTAGAAAGACCAAAACAACATTTCAGATGTTTTATAATGTGGTCGATCCACTGGGATTGTATATTAATGTCATCCCATGGCATCTCATGACATTGATGCGCATGCTGGGATTTATTTGGGTAAATGTGTTTCCATCAATTTATGCTAATGTTTTCTTAATTTATGCGCATCTTTCAGTTTACATCAATCATTTTTTATGTGATATATATGTGCATAAAAATAGCTGGATTGAATCTGCTAGTGATGACACAATTTCGATTTTTGGGTGAACTATCCCTTTAAAAATAACAACATTAAACTTCAATACCTAATTATCTCAATCCTATACTCATTATGTATAGGATTGAGTATTTTAATAATTTAAATTAAATAATTTTTAAATAATTTAATCTAATTCTTTTTTCCTTTCTTCAGTGATATCGCTGGACATGCCACCGTGTCCCTGACAGAGAAATTCATTCCCATGTGTCACGGCCCACAGAAACTGCTGGCATCATTCGACTGTCCTCAGCTCACTCAGGTGCACGGATTCACCAACATGGTTGTCAAACAGCACTGATAAACCCATCAAATATCAAACAAAAGAAGACGGTTTCATGGGAAAGAAAGTGCTGCTGACTAATTGTTTCAGTAAAAATTTCCAACGCTTGTTTCTTATGATTGATTTGCAAATTAACAATGATCTCCAACTTAAAAAAACACTAATTGGTTTTGGTCTTGGGAATTTTTCTTCCAAATATTGTGATTTACTTTCATTCTGTTGATTAATCATTTTCTTTAAGTACCTGAATTAAGCATGCATTTGAAATAAGCATTCATTCTAGTGCAGATTATGACAATTATGATTGCTAATGAAATGACGAGCGTATGTTATAGCTGATTTGTTGAGTGATTTTTGTAATGTTTGGTTTTATGATTAACAGAAATGGCAGATTTTAAATCATATAATCTTTTTTTCTTTCTGGGGTCTTTAAAACTCATCATATTATGGTTGTATGATGTTTATTCACTCCTGTCTGTACACCTTCAGCATCAATAAAAACATTTAAAAATTATAATTATGAATCATGTCCGTTTTTGATGAGGCATTTGGATTAAAAAAAAAAATTCCAAAATTTCCAATTTTATTTATTCTTAATAACTTCTACAATTTTTAAAACGAGATGTATTTTACATGGAAGGCAAAAAATAAATCTTGTATTCTGTGAAATGAAGCGAGTTCACTTGAAATGAGAACATTACATTTAAAACAATAACAAATATCTGCTATGGAGGACGAAACCTGCAAAGACAATAAATAAATATGCAAATAAATAAATAAATGAGCAAATAAATCCATAAATTCCTGCATAAATAAAACAAATAAAGATGCAAGTAAATACAATTTTGGTATATATATATATA
>CAIGQW010003782.1:0-13314 GCA_903798125.1 Danio choprae | reverse complement strand
TACTACTACTACTACTACTACTACTACTACTACTACTACTACTACTAATAATAATAATAATAATAATAATAATAATAATAATAATAATAATGGTAATAATAATAATGGTAATAAATCTGAAAGGCGTCTTTTAGACCGAGAATAATTTATCAGATTTATGTTTTGAAAGCTCTACGTTTAGTGAATATCTGACTTATTTAATAGCGCGAATCTCCAGCAAGTGCAGCATTAATTTACAGCTCCCACAGAGGAAAGATCAGCTTGAAATCGTCCAAATAATGACATTTTTCCCCCTTTATGAATATTTCATTTCAGCTACAGTATATTGTTGTAATATCTTGTGTTTGAATGAATCAGATGGGGCTGAAAACACATCATCCTCATCATCCTCATCCAGGCTTGAGAAACAGAATAATCAGATCTGTGGTTTTCTCAGGAGACGCTCAAGCAGAAGTTTATGCTGTTCTTCAACATCTCTAAGCCTCTTTCCTGGTGTAATTACTGGCGTCTGAAGCTCCAGGGCCAGAAGAAGCAGATCCTTACATCCAAACCCAGCCTGTAGTGTAACGTCTGCTTATAATGCCATATATACTGTACTGTACTGTACGCCGCAGAGATGTTTAGTATGCATTAAGGTCTTATCTTGCGCAGCGCTAATGAATTCTGAGCCAAGTATGCATTCGGCATATATTTCCGAGGCTCTTTAAGTGATAAGAAAGCTGATACGCTGTGTTTTGATGTGGAGTATGACTAAAGGCGAGAGCAATATGAGGAAGTGAAGTGTCTTTATTGACCTAAAGATGGATCTGGTCTGCCATAATGCTACTGTCCATTTACATTTACTCGGTGCATCTCCGCTCGTCTGTCTTTCCTCTACTCATATGCTTTCAGGTTGTCTGCCTTTTAAAATATTTGTGTTATCATTTTTATTTTGATGACTAAGGAACTAATTTCTAATAACTAATTTCTTCTGTCTTTGTAATAATGACAGTATATAATATTTGACTAGTTATTTTGCAAGATACTGTAGTGTTCAGCTTGAAGTATAATTTAAAGGCAAGGCTAATTAGGTTAACTAGGTATGTGTAACGGATGATGCTGGGCAATAGACGTGAGGATCCACGTGCAGTTTATTATGAGATTCGTCAAACAGGCAATGGTCAAACACAGAAGCAAACAGGTGCATACAGGTAATCCAAAAGGCAAAGTCAGGTAACAGGCAAATGGCCAGTACAGGCAAAGAATCAATGACGAGCAAACAAGGCAAGAATAAAACACAAAAAGACTAGACAGGATCACGCTTCATGGTGTTACAGACTAAAGACTGATGTATTCTTCTGCGTCGAGTGATCAGTGTGACCCACGGCGCCTGTCTTGCGCGTAGTCGTGCATTTATACTTCTGCGTGCTGTTTGTGTTGCTCTGCAATAACACTTCTGAAATACTAGCTGGCTGTAGGTTTTTATGTTCCTCTGTATCAAGTTTCTTCGCAGGTGTTTTGTTTTCTCTGAATGCTACTTAATGTACAAGAAGCTAAAACTCATTCAGAGGCAGAAACTGGCAGACGTGCAACAACTGTAATCATAAGCTTCGCTCCATCGGGCTCACGGCTCTCAGTACTGCCCACGCTCGTCACCGATACCAAGCTGAACAATCATAGAGCTTGCACTATGCGTCGTTGCAACGTGTATAGTTACATTTTTTGAGAGATGCGTGTCAGCCACAGCGAGGGCTATGCGACCGCACAAACGGCTGCGCCGGACCATACACTTGTGCTTGACGGAGAAATATAAATCAGACTTAACAAGACTTAGCAAACTGTTTGGGAATGTGATCAGTGTATATAGTCTGTGTAATCCGTCTTTGATCAGCTCCCAGCTGTGTGTATGTAATCATAGGTGATTCCGGAACCGGTGTGTGTGAAGTGCATGACGAGAAATGTTGTTCATAAAGTGACAGAATTGTAGTCCGGGTGAAGGTGCATGTTTACCAGTGATCTGCAAGCCTGGATGGCTGGTCATCGTGACAGTATGTTAGGGTAATCAGGATAGTTATTGGACAACAGTGGTTTGTTAAAACAAAATGATTCTTAAGGGGGCTAATAATATGGACCTTAAAAATAGACTTATTGTTAATATTAATTTATTCCAGCCCAATTAAAAGAAATAACACTTTCTCTAGAAAGTTGCACACAAAAGAAACTCTCTGCATCCCTCACATGGTCACCCACTGAAGCTAAGCAGGGTTGCGTCCGGTCAGTACTTGGATGGGAGACCACATGGGAAAGCTAGGTTGCTGCCGGAAGTGGTGTTAGTTAGACCAGCAGGCGGTGCTCAGCCTGCGGTCTGTGGTGGTCCTAACGCCTCAGTATACTGATAGGGGTTCTATACTGCTCAGTGAGTGCAGTCTTTCAGATGAGACGTTAAACAAGGTTCTGACTCTCTGTGGTTGTTAAAAACCCCAGGATGTCCTTTAAAAAAAGCGTATGGACTCCATCAAGGGCTCCATATGATAATTGGCTTCATCACTTTTTCTCTTCTCCACCAATCACCTGGTGTGTGGTGTTTGGTCTGGCACAATATGGCTGCCGTCGCGTCATCCAGGTGGACGCTGCATGGATGTGGAGATTCCTCCAAAAATGTGTAAAACGCTTTGAGTGTCCAGAAAAGTGCTATATAAATGTAATGAATTATTATTATTAATTAATTAATTAATAATATGTCTTCAATTTAAAATAAATGTATAAAATAAAAAAAACATTTAAATGGTAAATGGGTGTATGTTTACAACAAATGATGTAGACTAGAAATAATAATGTAGAATATAATGTAATGTAATATGTAGAATGGTATTACAAATTCCTAAATTAATTAAATGTCACTGATTGCTGAATGATTGACTGTATTAAACATTGATAAGACATTTCTTCAGCTGAATTTCTTCAGCTTTGCCATCACCAGAATTACATTTAAAAATGAATTCATATTGAAAATAGGCATAGAACATTTAAACATTAATTGAAAAATTACGTAGAAAATAACAATGTTTTTTTTTTTAAATATTACTTTATTCATTGTATTTTTTCTTGTTGAGCGTTACAGAAATATTGGTTAAATAACTGATATAAACATTTAATTTTTGCATCCAAAATGTATTTTAATATTGTGTTTTATTTTTATATTTCATGATTTCCTACATTTAGTATTTTTTCAGTGTACAATATTTATTAGGCAGAAATGTGTGATGTGACAAAATATAAAAATAAATACTATTAAACCATTCAGTAGATGATACACAAGTTTAATATTGTTCGTTTTTTATTGTTAATTAAATAAATTACTTGTTGGGTACAGTCTAGGATCTCTTAGACGGGGCAAACCAAAACCACAATTTTAAGGTGATTTGATGTCTGATGTGTTTAAAGCATCATCAGCTTCATAAAAGTGCATGGTATTTTTGTCTTGAATAACAGTTTATCAACCATATCTCATAATTCTCACAAAACAACAACAACAAAAAAACCATGTGCCTCTAATGATTAAAAAAGAAGAAGAAATGGGACACAGAAGCGTACTCTATTTGTGGATAATTAGAGTTTGATTCTCATTATTTTTCCATTTCGCGCCCACTCCTCTGACTGCGTGTGTGTGTTTTTTTTATTATTATTTTTTACATCCACGTCCTCTGCTTTTCTCTTCATGCTCCACTTTCATATTCCTTCGTTCTTTCTGTCTCTTTCATTCTCCCAGGCTGAGTCTCCGGAGATCTCGCTCTCTCCATCTCTGAAAGCCATGAAAGTCACCATGACTTTGACGGCCTGAGCCTCAGAAACACCTCTAATTTAATTCATTTGATTTTATTACCGTAATAAGCCTGGCCAGCCTCTGAACCCTCTGTGTGTGTGTGTGTGTGTGTGTGTGTGTGTGTGTGCGTGTGCGTGTGTGTGTAATATGAGTTAATCTCAAACAGATCAGGTTTATCGTGTTTACTTTTTCAATCATGAAGTATTTAAGTTTGTTTAAGTCAACACTCAAACACAGAGATTCCTGACACAGAGCTCAGGAGACTTTAGTCAGTTCTTAGGTTTCGTTTGTGTGTTCATTAAGTGACAGGTAGTGGTGGAAAGAGTACTGAAAAATCATACTTAAGTAAAAGTGTGCAAAATGCTCTGGGACATTAGAGAACCTGTCAAAAGATGCGCCTCTCAAAGCAAAAAGTGCGTTTGGTGTGATCAGGGCCTAAAACTTCAACAATATATTTACAAAAATAGCAAAAAAAGTCAAATTTTGTCTGGTCCTACACTGTAAAAATATCATTTAATTAACAGTTTCCGTGGACATATAAGTGTTTTCTGTGTATTTACGGTTGTGAATTGCATTATGGGAGTTTTATCTCTGCTCTGTCGACTTTTGATGTTGAAAATTCAACTCTGCAGTTTAACAAAGTGACTTTTATTGACATTTTAGTAGTTTGAGGTAATATTATGTATAAATAATAATATATATATATAGAGAAATAAGTCTGTAAAATAACAGAAAATGTTCTGGCAGCTTATTGCAAGGTTTTTATATACACAACACCAACCCAGACGATAAATCACTTTAAAATATTAAAAATGTTCATAAAAGTCACTTTGTAACATTTTCAGACCTTTCAAGGTTAAAAGCTACCATAATAAAATTTAAAAGCATAAATAAACCGGAAAAATAAGAACATGAACCACCAAATACAGAAAACTGCTAATTTACTGATATTTGATTGACCTTATTGTTCACCTACGAGCGGCCGCAGCCATTTGAATCTTTTTGGCTCGAGACTTCCGGTCTCATTCACTTTCATTCATTTTTCGACGTTAAAAACAGCTAGTTCTGCTGCTTGATGTTGCAAACTTGTATTTTCTTATTATATGATTCTGCTTTGTCTGTGTAGTCATGAACACACTTGTTTTTAGAGCAAGTAGTTTGACCGTTTTCTGTCATTTATTATTTCTTGCCATTTCTCCCGTAGGCGATTGAATCGGAAGATCTAATAGGATATTGAATTACATTTATTTGAGGAGTATCGTTTGACAAAAAGTATGATTAAACAAAACAAAACATTCATTTAACAAAACATGATTTAATAAAACAGGATTTTTTTGGTGGAGGCCTTGTCCGTAGCCTGAATCGAAAGTTTGTAGATCCAGCTATGGCTGCCGAGGACAAAGGCAGGGGCAGAGCTTACCTCCCGGACAGGGCCAATCTGGTGGTGGTGGGGAGGATGGTGGGTGAACGTCCGCATCAGTATCTGCAGCCAAATGAATGAAATGAATGGACAGCTTATATATTCCTTGAGACTCATGACTATTGGTTGGAACTGATTGTGAGGAGTGACGTGATATTATGTCTTCCTGGTAGAACTATCGCAAAAACGAGCGCACTTCCGCATTGCAGAATAAGGTCAATACTGATCACTTGTAGATTATATTCTCAGCCTCACCTTCAGCCATGTCTGCTGTGTTTTCCTGGTGTGGAAGTTTTGCTGAACTTGTCTGTCATTATGAAGCCGGCGTGAGGCGGGCGCAGGCTGAGCAGGGGATTGTGGGTAATGCCCCGCTGGCTGAATGCCTCCGGCAGTGCAGGACTGACAGAAGCCAGAGCTCTGGGGTCTGACTATGAGACGCAGTAAAAGAGGGCTGAGAGACTGGGATTGGGTTAGTGACCCGCTCTCCCGCTCACTGCCTCCGGCTCCGTGTCTTTGTTGTTCGCTCTCATTCGCTCTTTCTTATGTGCCTTTGTCAGCAGAAGGAGAGGGAGGGAGAAGGGGGACGGTGGAGAAGAGGGGAATCTTCTGGTTAAAGTGTATTGAGTGGTCGTCCATGTGTGAAATTAACAGACAGAAATCAGAGCTTTTTACATATATCAAAATATGCTTAAAAACTGACCCTTTACCTCATGTAGAGACACACACGAACACATGTGAGTCAGGGTTAAACCACAGACCAACACACACAGGCAGGCCTCTGTGTTCCTGGAGGATCTATCTGTCTGTCTGTCTATCTGTCTGTCTGTCTATCTGTCTGTCTGTCTGTCTGTCTATCTGTCTGTCTGTCTGTCTGTCTATCTGTCTGTCTGTCTGTCTGTCTATTCATCCGTCCATCCATCCATCTATTCATCAATGGTCCGTCCGTCCGTCCGTCCGTCCGTCCGTCCGTCCGTCCGTCCGTCCGTCCGTCCGTCCGTCCGTCCGTCCGTCCGTCCGTCCGTCCGTCCGTCCGTCCGTATTTGACCCAACTTTGGTTTAAAAACAACCCACTTGGTGGGGTGTTAAACCCATTTTTTTATTTCTCAGCCCAATTTTAATATTGATTTAGATTATTACAAATTATATTTGTTATAGTTTTATGTTTATTATGTACTATAGTTATTCATAGTTACATATTCACTTTAAAATGCTAGGTTGTTTGGGTTAAATGCTGACAAACCCAACATTTGGGTTAAACAATTCAATTTCAATTTGATTAATCCAATGTTGGATTTATCCATATTTGACCCAATGTTGGGTTAAAACAACCCAGTTTTTTTATAGTGTTCATAAAATACAACAACATTCAGTTTGTACAGAATTTCCAATTGTTTTAATGCAAACTTTGTTGTAACTGTATATCTGTGTAAGTGACTGGTTCCTAAGGGCATCACTTGGTTGCCGGCTGTAATGTAACATTCTTCAGTCACACAATTTATTTTAATGTACAGTTATTGCTAATAATAAACCATTAACTATGACTTTTAGCTCAATAAACTCCTAATCGGCTGCTTATTAGTAGTTATTATGCTATACTTTGGTTTAATAGGATGAAGATGATGAAGAATATGTACTTCATAAGTTCTAATAAACAGCCAATATCTTAATAATAGGCAGGAAATAAGCCACTATAGATAAACTAAAGTGTTACCAGTTCTTCTTCATAATTATCTCATTATCAATCTAGTCTCTTAGGACCGGTTTTACATCAGAAATATGTAGTTCAGACCCGACAGCCAAATCACATGCTGCTCTGCCCTTGGTTGTTTGAGCTCTTAAAAAAAAACCTCTTGAACCGAAACTTTTGTGCTTGATCAGCATGATTTCTGTTCTGTTGTGCACGGCTCGCTCTTTCTCTCTTCCATCAGGCTGTTTTGTTTGCTGGACGTGAATAACCTTCGCATTTCTCATTAGTCAGAGAGAGCGAGCGTTCACTCGTTGTCTAATAGAAGTGCACAGACGCTGATTGGTGTATTGCTTTTTCACAGCGGCGGGAAAATAACCATCTATTAAATATTAATCTTTTTCCAATCCAGCTCATAAGACTGAGAACTCCTTCTCCAGCTGCACTTCGATTACTAGAGTCTCACACACACACACACACACACACACACACACACACACACACACACACACACACACACACACACACACACACACACACACACATAGACTTGAGGTCCAGACAGACGTGTGATTGTCTCAGTGGACAGTCTGCGAAAGTCGTTAGATATTTTACACCGTCTCACAGTGATCTCAGAGACCTCCACCTCTGAAGAAAAACAAGGTCTTACACCACTAAGAATAACCTGAGGATTACATCAGTCCGGTGCCTGCTAACCAGTACATGCAGAATTGAACAGTGCATACTACTTTTTAAATGTGAAATGTGGAGTGTTGAAGTACTATGCAACACTGTTGTCATATCATGTTTATTTTTTTAAAGGCTTCTGGTCATTTCATAGGTTTTGGATGCCTTGGATTGGAAGGTGTCGACACAACACACTGTGTTTTGGTTGCTCATTTACACAACAGCATTTTGGAGGCCTGAAAATGCAAAAATTTTAAAAATTGGGTTTCAAAGTGCAGGTTTAGAAATGATAAAATGAACATTAGAAATGAAAAAGGACCAAAAAAAATCTTTCACTTGTGTTTTATGTGTTATACTCAATCAGTTATGCCATACTTGTCAACATTGGAATTGAGAATAACCCCAAATCCCTTTATAACCCCAATAACCCCAAATCTGTTCATTCAAAGCAGTTTCATTATGCACACACAACAGTGAATTGAAACAGTCAGTAATATGGTAATAAAAACAGGAAGTTAAAAATGATAGGATAAATAGCCTAGGGATGATAGAGAGTGTTGATGGGAATGAGTTTTGCACCAAAACAACATTTACAACTACAGGATCGTATGCGTTTCATAGTGTTTCTTTACTAAGTGAGCTGGCATACAGAATACAGCTTTATTAGTCAGATCCATATGAATGAGAATTGTTTTGGCAGTGTTATTGTCTCTACAAGACATTTAAAACACAACTTTTCAATTTTTTGTACGTAATTGGGTGAGCCAGTGGTGGTGGTGTGCCATGATTGTATAGTGGCCAGTACTCTGCGTTGTGGCCACAACAACCCCGCAATCGAATCCGGGTCATGGCAGCATGTTCCTGTTGAGCGGCACGTGGCTCAGTGAATGAGTGTGTATGGGTGTTTCCCAGTACTGGGTTGCAGCTGGAAGGGCATCCGCTGCGTAAAACATATGCTGGAATAGTTGGCGGTTCATTCTGCTGTGGTAACCCCTGATAAATAAGGAACTAAGCTGAGGGAAAATGAATGAATGTATGTAACTGTCACATAAACATACCCTCAGCTGTTATGGACTTTAAAATCTAAACTTCCAGTCAATACACAAATAAATAAATAAATAAATAAATAAATACACAAATAAATAAATAAATAGTTTGTCAAACTAGAACTGGAATGCCAAATCAAGTGCATTGCACTGTGGAATGCAGTACCTGCTCTTGTCTGCATGTTATGAACTTTTCCAGTAGGTGGCAACACAGAGCTCTTTTTATGCTTATTTGAAATACATGCCTCAGCCTACATTTTTTGTGAAATGTAAAATACTTTGCTCAAGGTATGTTTTGTTGAATGTTTCAGATGACAAATCCACTAGAGGCGCTGTCCACAATTTTAAAATCTGAAATAAGTTATTGTTACGTCCTTCTAGTACACAACCATAAGAGGTCAGGGCTTGTTGAACAGATCACCTAGAGCAGTGGTCCACCGGGATCAACTGGTACCGGCCACACAAGAAATCAATAATTATTTCTGTTTTATTTATTATCTGAACGGTCTGAACGGTCTTTTATTTTGAAAAATCTTTTATTTTGAATAATGACTGTATTCTCTCTTACATCTCGGTCACTTGAGCGCCCAAATTTAACCCACAAGCAGCAAAATGAGTAAGAAACAGACGTCTTTGGAAAGATTCTTTGCTAAGGGGAAAGGGCCCAGTGAATGACCCGCAAACTGCCAAGGAATAGATCCGCAACCCATTTGTCAACAAATCAAGAAGATCAACTGCTGGAGATCGCAGATGACGGGCGTCCGCATATCACGTCTTTTCTAGAGTTCACGCAAATTCGTTGTTTCCAATGAAGAAGCAAACATAAGATAAAAGTGCACTGCAACCAAATAGTTTTATCTTGATTTTACATTACTTTAATCTCTCTCACCGAACACTGTACAAAGTGAGCTACCGAGTAAACTGACCACACCAGAAAAATTGCCCATGTGGAGATAAACAAGTGACGCAAATGTATTTAATTATAAATAATAGACCTATACACCGTTAAGTTGGTTTGTAATGTTTATTTGGTGTTGTGCATATCATTAGTGTGGAAAGGAACAAATGTTTTTGGGGTCATAATACGCTAGTTCATTTTACCTAGACACTGCAGTCAACCTATGTTTAAGTGTGTTTTTGGGGTTTCACAAAGCACATATTCCCACTGAGCCTGTGTTGGACCCATTTCTCAACTAAACGGTTTAAATGCATTCATTCAGGGACTCCCATTGAACCTCAGCTTGAGGAAATCCACTCTGTATGTAAATTACAGACAAGTATGTGTTACATATATGTGGTTTATTCCAAAACACCAATTCATTCTGAACTTTATAAAGTTTATGAGCAAGTCACCAAGTCATTTGACTGGTTTGTCCCAGAGCGCTGCTTCATTCATGGCTGAAATCTCCCTGCTGTGTGCTGATCGGGAACACAGCGGTTAATTCTGCTTTATTTGAAACTGTGTTATGGCTAACAGTATATGAGCTAATAGCAGTGCCTGCAGCATCCACAGCTCTGTTAATTATAACGAGAGTGATCTAGTGTTCTTATTTGCTGCTGGCTTGAAGTAGACAGCGGCGTTTGGTGATTTTGATGCTAACTCCCCGCTGCAGCTCCTGCGGTCTTGCCCGCTCTGATCAGCATCTATTTGCTTAAAAAATTCAGTGAAAAACAAAGCATATCGCAGGACTCGCGCCTGCTCCGAAGCCTTTCAGGTTGAAGAGAAAACAACTTTGAACTTCAGAGGAGGAGGAGAATGAAAGAATGAGACCCCTGCAGAAACACAGCGAGTTTGAGAAAACAGCCTCATTAAAGGCTGACGATAGCTTGTGGAGGATTGCCCTTCCTCAAATATAACATGGTAACTGTATAGTTTCTGACAGAGTTTTACTAGTTATTGTTTTCACTGCGGTCACGGCGGTCATTCAATTCGAGTGCAGTTTTGATTCATAATGATTTTACTACTATAACAATTATGTACGTTTTATGTTATAACCATGGTGTATGGCGGTAAAGTGATGATGCTAGATGGTAATTGCATGATAGTTGAGGGTAATTTTGTGATACTTGATAATTGCTACTAAATGATTGACATCATACAGTGGAGGTCAAAATTAGAGAGTAATTTGATTTTGTGTTGAGAAATAATGTAATCTTCATTCATTAAACATTTAAAGTAGTTTTTGTTGTGACTATACTAATACTATACTATACTAATTGAACACCCACTACATTGATGTCAAAAGGACATTAAATTGACTTCAAGAATGACGTCAAAAATGCTAATCGATTGGATGTCACAATTTTGACCACCAAAATAATGACACAAAAGTATTACAATATAAGTTAAGTTTTATTAATCTGAAAGGTTCAATAACAAATGGCAAATTTACAGATGATTTAGTTTCCCTACAATGCTTGTGAACTACCTTTATGTTAAAACAAATTGACATGTAACATTAGCGTTAACAAAAAAAGAAACGTTACAGGACTGTCCTGATTTATACTTTTGGCATGTTTTTTGACATCAAGGTGCCCACTGGGCAGGGTTTATCCATAAATATATAGGCACTTGAAAGGTTTTTGGGTAAGTGCAGTGATCAAAATAAGAGAACAGCACAAAGAAAGATTAAAACTGAGATGTTTGATGTCTGCAGAAGTCAGAAATCAGTATAGTGCACAGGCCCTTGCTTTGAATGACTTAAGCAGCACATCTGCGGCCACAAAACTGGTTTATTAACCATAATTTTGATCATTCCGAGATTTTCAATCAGGTTTAGATTAGGATTATATGCTGGCCATTTCGTTTCAGCAAGTTAGGATACATATCTTTACACTGTTCAGCTGAACTGAAGAGCAATTACCAATTGACTTGACTTGACCACTGACATTACCATGCACTCTTGTGCATTTGACTTTTGTGGACAATCAGCTCTTTTTGGGGGACTTAAATGAATTAGTGATATTGTAAAGATGCAATTTTTTTTGTGGGACTTGAATGAGTTAGTGACATTGTAAAAATGCAATATTCTAGAAATTACAGATTTTGACAAATAGGCTGAAAGGTTCACCTCTTTTGGTCTTCATCTGTATATGCTGCTTTCAGTCAGTCAGTGAAAACTGTATGCTAGACTGCCAGTTTGTCAGATAATTAAGGAATTTGCCATGAGGGACCAGCTAAACACCAATAACTGAAGATCTGAAAGTTTCTCTACTTTTCAACAGGGTTTTGTTTCCCCAAATATCTAATTAAAGTTTTTTATGCTATGCTGAAGAATATATGAAGAGTTAATAAAAAAAAAATTGTTGACTAAATTTGTAGTCATTTTCAGTTATCATGTTTTTATGTTTTGCATTGAAGAGTACAATTGCAAAAAAATGGTTTACTTTATATAAATGACTATAAATTGAGCTTTTTAGTAGTATTGAGAAATCATGTTTTTATATTGGTACTAAAGTACAGAGTAAGAAAACTATTTCTGAAAAGGTATAAAAATCTGTTTTTGCTAATGAATTCTTCACACATAACTTATGAAATATGCTGTAAAAACTCTTCTTCAACTCCTATTAGGATAATTTCAAACGTACATGTTCTAGTTTTGGTCTTCCCTGTACAGTATATGAATGTAAAATGGGTTTAAATGGGTTAAATCTGTTCATAAAGAAATCATTATCATGATGAAAGCGTAATCTGATGGTCTTGTTCAATTAATGAGAAAGCGCTTATCATTTGGAGATGTTATGAAGACCAAACACAAGCTTGTAATGGAAAGTTTAAGTGTCCATGACCCAAAGTGTGGCTATAAACAGATTAGGAATATATTTCATTAAAAGTGATGGATAACCCTTGCAAGCAGGAGAGTTGGAAAACAATAATAGAAAATATCAGCTGTAAAAGGCCATGACTTCTGCTAGACAAAAGGTGCTTTTCCATTAAAGCAAGAGCCTTTTAAAATGTTATATTAAACACATCCCTCTGTTGATGACATTTCTATTCTCACAAATGAAAACCTGCTGCAAGATAAGTATTTCTTCATTTAGGTTTGACTCTTCAACATGTTTTGCCCAGAAATTACACTGTTAGCTTGCCTGACGTTTGCATTTAAATCAAAAACAGTTCAGAGCTGTATGATTTTTAATATTTTTTAAATAAGTCTCCTATTATCAGTGTTGAAAAGGTTTAGATTTTGAACATTTTTGTGGATACATGATCTTTTTTTACAGGATTCTTCAATTAATAGAAGGTTCAGAAGAGCAGTTCTTTGAGTTTTGATTAGTTTGTTAGTGATTTATTTTGCTTAATCATGCAGGTTCCAGATGTTTGAACATTATATATAGGGTGATATGCAGTAATATTTGTGCATGTACATTAGATTAGTCAATAAAGCCAAAACTGGAACTTATCTTACAAAAAGAAAACTCAAGACCACAGTCCGGAAAAATGAATACACCCAAATTAATGTTAAGGGAAAATATTAAATGTTTTTTTTTTAATAAATAGGAAACATCAAGAGAAGCATAAATATTAAAATAAAATGTTGTCTAAATTTTGTAGTTTGTAAATATATATATATATTTTTTTTTTGCAATAATTCGTTTTAATTTAAATGTATTATCTTTCTATTCCTAACGCTCTTAGGTGACCAAACTCCTATTTAAATGGATAAAACTGTTT
>CAIGQW010003774.1:15000-17871 GCA_903798125.1 Danio choprae | reverse complement strand
ATTTACTTATTTATTTATTTATACAGCCGTGGCCAAATGTTTTGAGAATGACACAAGTTTTTTTTTTCTTCTCAAACCACTTAAATATTACCTTTGCCTTATGGCACGGTGCTCCATTGTGCTGGAAAATGCATTTTTCTTCACCAAACTGTTGTTGGATTGTTGGAAGAAATTGCTGTTGAAGGGTTTTTTGGTACCATTCTTTATTCATGGCTGTGTTTTTGGGCAGAATTGTGAGTGAGCCCACTCCCTTGGATGAGAAGCAACCCCACACATGAATGGCCTCACGATGCTTTACTCTTGGCATGACACAGGACTGATGGTACTCACCTTTTCTTCTCCGGACAAGCCTTTTTCCAGATGCCCCAAACAATCAGAAAGGGGCTTCATTGGAGAATATGATTTTGCCCCAGTCCTCAGCAGTCCATTTGCCATACTTTTTGCAAAAGATCAATCTGTCCCTAATCGTTTTTTTTTTTTGGAGAGAAGTGGCTTTTTTGCTACCCTTCTTGACACCAGGCCATCTTCCAAAATATAGACAACATGTTACATGTCCCACAAGAGACTAACATATTGGATCACTGCTATACCACAATAAAGGATGCATTCCACTCTGTCCAACGAGCAGCTTTGGGGCACTCTGATCATTGTTTGGTTATGGTAAATGACTACAGACCGGTGGTGCTAACATCTGTGGTCATAAAGTCTTTTGAAAAAACCTGAAGGACATCACTAAACCCTCACTGGATTCTCTTCAGTTTGCCTACAGAGCAAACAGGTCTGTGGATGATGTAGTCAATATGGGCCTGCATTATTATCTGCAACACCTAGACAGATCAGGCACCTATGTTAGTTTGGCTTTTAACACTATCATCCCAAAACTTCTCCTGCCCAAATTAACTCAGCTCTTCGTGCCCACCTCTGTCTGTCAGTGGATCAACAGCTTTCTAATGGACAGTCAGCAGCTGGTTAAGCTGGGAAAATTCTCATCCAGTACCTGCAAAATCAGCACTGGCGCCCCCCAGGGATGCGTCCTCTCCCCTCTGCTCTTCCCCCTGTACACGAATGACTGCATTTCAAAGTACCCCTCTGTCAAGCTTCTGAAGTTTGCAGACAACACCACACTTATCGGCCTCATTCAGGATGGTGATGAGTCTGCTTACAGACAGGAGGTTAAGAAGCTGGCTGTCTGGTGCAGTCACAACAACCTGGAGCTCAACACGCTCAAAAAAGTGGAGATAATAGTGCACTTCAGGAGAAACCCCCTTGCTCTCCCCCCACTAAGCTTCATGGACAGCATTGTGGCAGCAGTGGAGTCATTCAGGTTACTGGGCACCACCATCTCTCAGGACCTAAAGTGGGACACTCACATTGACTTCGTTGCCAAAAAAGCTCAACAAAGGCTGTACTTCCTTCGTCAGCTGAGGAAATTCAACCTTCCAAAGGAACTGCTGAAACAGTTCTACACTTCCATCATTGAATCAGTCCTTTGCACTTCAATAACTGTCTGGTTTAGCTCAGCTACCAAATCCGAACTCCAATGGCTATGTCGAATAGTTCGGACTGCTGAGCAAATCACTGGTACAACCATCCCTACTCTCCAAGAACTGTACTTATGCAGAGCGAGCAGAAGGGCTTATAAAATCACTCTGGACCCCTCACACCCAGCACACTGCCTCTTTGAACTTTTACCTTCTGGTCCACGCTATAGAGCACTTGTGAAACAAAGTGCTATAGTAATTGTGAAACAAACGTCACTACTTGCTATACAATTTTTCTACACATATACACTTATTTAACAACATACTTTACATGCCAATTTGCACATAACAGCTGCACATATAACGTTGTATATAGTAATATACCTGTACATACACTTGTCAATTTGCATATTTGCATTCACTACTTACTTCTATTTTTTAAATATATTTATTATCTGTTTTTTGTCCTGTCTCTGTAATTCTGTTGCACTGTAGAAAGCAAATTCCTCGTATGTGTGAACATACCTGGCAATAAAGCTCTTTCTGATTCTGATTCTTTTTGCAGAAGATCAATCTGTCCCAGATGTTTTGTTTTTTTGGGGGGAGAAGTGGCTTCTTTGCTGCCCTTCTTGACACCAGGCCATCTTCCAAAAGTCATCGCCTCACTGTGCATGCAGATGCACTCACACCTGCCTGCTGCCATTCCTGAGCACGATCTGCACTGGTGGCACTCTGATCCCACAGCTGAATACTCTTTAGGAGACGATCCTGGTGCATGCTGGACTTTCTTGGATGCCTTGAAGCCTTCTTAACAAGAATTTAACCTCTTTCCTTGAAGTTCTTGATGATCCTATAAATTGTTGATTTAGGTGCAATCTCAGTAGCCACAATATCCGTGCCTGTGAAGGCATTTTTATGCAACGCCATGATTGCTGCACGTGTTTCTTTGCAGGTCACCATGGTTAACAATGGAAGAACAATGATTTCAAGCATCACCCTCCTTTTAACATGTCAAGTCTGCCATTCTAACCCAATCAGCCTGACATAATGATCTCCAGCCTTGTGCTCGTCAACATTCTCACCTGAGTTAACAAGACAGTGTGATCTATAGATCTATAGACCCTCTATAGTTGGAACACACCCTCCGGTCCCTCTTCTTAAAAATGGGAACCACCGCCCAAGTTGCCCAGTATAGAAGTACTGTCCCCAACCTCCATGCGATATTGTAGAGCCAGGGCAGCCCCACAATATCCAGAGACCTGAGATACACAGGGTGTATCTAATCCACCCCCGCTGCTTTGCCACAGCAGAGCTTGCAAACTATCTCAGTGACCCCAGCTTGGGTGATGAGTGAGTCCACCCCTGCATCCCCAGTATCTGCTTCCTCAAT
>CAIGQW010003774.1:0-10000 GCA_903798125.1 Danio choprae | reverse complement strand
CTTACTACAAGTGAGATTTATAAATATTTTTATTCATATAAATATACAGTATGCAAATAATTTAGAAAAATATTTACAGTAATAGTTTGTTTTCACATTGCGCAAGACTCAGATGGAGGGTAGGAAGTGATTCTTCTACATAGGAATCGCTATCAGAACATAAAAATATTTATGTTTTGTGTTGTTTATAATTGTTTAAATCAGCCAAACAGCTTTTATAGACTTTCAAAAGGTTTTGCTTATAAAGGGGGAAAAGTTCAAGAACTTAGCTTAAAAACGAATGAAATGGCGGCGTGTCATAAACCTTTTTTCTGAACGCGATAATTTGTTTGATAGCACTAATAATTATTATATACAGGCCTATGTGTATTATATGTTAATGTGTTATATAAAATAAGATACAAACACCACCACACGTATACTAAATCCAGAAGAACATATTAACTTACCCTGCCCTGTAATTGCTGCAATGAAATCTCTGTGTTGTATTGCAATAATCCAAGTCTTTACTGGCGTTTCGGCGTAATAAACAATCGTAAAGTTAACATCGAGATGTGCAGCAGCGTTGAATGTTTGATGGTAAGTTCATCGACCAAACAAAAAAGAAATGCTACCCTTGTGAGCAAAACTAGTCGGTTATTATTGTGGAGCACTGTTTAACATTTATTTATTTATATATATATATAAATTTTCTTTTCGGCTTAGTCCCTTTATTAATCAGGGAATGAACTGCCAACATATCCAGCATATGTTCTACGCAGCAGATGCCCTTCCACCTGCAACCTATCACTGGGAAACACCCATACATTCTCATTCACACACATACACTACGGACAATTTAGCCTACCCAATTCACCTATAGCGCATGTCTTTGGACTTTTGGGGGAAACCGGAGCACCCGGTGGAAACCCACGCGAAAACAGGGAGAACATGCAAACTCCACACAGAAATGGTAACTGACTCAGCCGAGGCTCGAACCAGCGACCTACTTGCTGTGAGGCGATAGTGCTACCCACTGCGCCGCCTATATAATAATGATGATAATAATAATAATAATGTAGACTATGCATCCACGCTTTTGTATGCTTTCATCTGTTTTTTCCTGTATGTCTGAAAGATATAACATTTTCTGCATGAAAAAAACTATAATTTATGTTTTTTAACCCCAATAACCAAATAACAAAACAGGTTTTAATTAATAAACAAGTTAAATATAATTATTTGTAAAAAAATAAAACAGCAGAAAAAGAAAATAAAAGAACTAAGAATTGAAACCAGCTTAAATGTTCTCAAATAAAACATGTTGTTTTAATACACAATCGTTGGTCATTTGAGACTCATTTATAACAGCACTCCCGCAAGATTCTCTCTTGCTTTCACAAAAAAGTTGTTTATCTTTCATTTACAGTGCATCCGGAAAGTATTCATAGCGCTTCACTTTTTCCACTTTTTTTTATGTTACAGCCTTATTCCAAAATGGATTAAATTAATTTCTTTCCTCAAAATTCTACACACAATACCCCATAATGACAATGAAATTTTTTTTTTTAAACTGTTGCAAATTTATTACAAATAGAAAATCTGTAAATGGGGTGCATCAATGGACCCAGAACCTAAGAACAATAAAGGGGAAAGATCTTTTAGTGTAAAAACTTGCATATGTAATGTATTTAAACAATGTAAAACAAATTAAACCATTTGTTTTTAATATGATATCATTTGAAATGAAAAATTAAAGAATGTTAAACAATGTAAAACCAATGTTACATGTTGTTTGGCTGATTAAGGATAAAACTGATGAGCATGGAAAAATGTTTTTCATTTTCTTTCTTTCTCTTCTTCTTTCACTTCTTCCTTTTAATAGTCTGATTAGGTGTTTAGATAACAAATATGTGATTTTTTTTTTTTCCAGCTAATACACATGAATTCACAAATGGCCGAACATACAGTCACCATACAGAACAAACCAGAGGAGAAAGAGTGGAGGAGAGGGGAGATGTACGAACATCTTTTTCTGTCTTCCTTGATCTTAAAGAAAGAAAAAAATATAAGTATATATTTATACAACAGTTAGTTCCATTGATTATCTGAGCAACATTTCCAAGATATTAGTCTGTATTAGTGTGCTTGTTTGCATTCACTGTATTCAAGGCTGTTTGTTCAGATATAAATAGAGCCTGATACATAGAATGACTCCATAAAGTCATATATCATACTGCTGATGAAATGGAAAACCCGCTGGTTGCTTTGAAGGTTGGTTGCTTGACATTGTGTAGCTGCTACACTATGGTAAACATATAAAATCCCTGCATTATCAAAACCATGCTACCATTAAATTAGCTGGGAATAATTAGACTCAATAAATAAGTATGAATCATGGCTCCTTTTCACCACCCAACGAAACTAATTGAAAGAATGATTGAAACAACCATAGCATACATAGCATAAGAGAGTGTAAAATGCAGTAGAATTATACATTATATCATCAGAGAGCCCTCATTGTCACAGTTCAAGCAAAATGCATTACTAAAATAATAAATAGAATAATGGTTCATCTGAGCCCGTAAACAAACTCTACATGCAAGACCACAAGCTCTTTGATTTAGGTGCATCCAGTAAAACAGGTCGGTCTTTTCTCCCTGATCATCTGCAACATCAGCAGTGATAACGTCACCAGACCAAAAAAAATAAAATAAAGCATTTCTGCTTGGTGAACCAGCTACTCAACAATGCGTCTCCACTAAGGGGATCATTCAATGAAGAACAGTGAGCATACTCCTCTTTGGGACAACTTTCAACCTTCACTTTCCCAAAGAGACTCCATATTTGAGTATGTGACAGCTCTTTAGGAACAACACTATTTCTGGACATCATGTCCACCCAGCAGTTCAGCCTGCCTGGTGCATCAACTGCCCTTATAGAGAGCAACTGCTGCCCTGCGCATAAAAGCCCCAATTTTCTTTAAGTGAAGTTCTCTAGCTTTGGTACCTAGGACCCATACCTCTCTGATTAGGCCACTGCCATTTTTTCTTGCCAAAGCCGAATGAACTGGCCACTATTCCTACATACTGTACGTTTTACACAGCAGATGCCTTTCCAGCCTCAAGCCAGTACTGGTAAGCACCCATACATTATGGCGAATTTAGTTCATCCAATTCACTTATACCGCATGTCTTTGGACTGTAGGGGGAAAACCACGCAAACACAGGGAGAACATGCAAACTCCACACAGAAATGCCAAGTGGCCCAGCCAAGACTTGGACCAGCAACCATCCTGCTGTGAGCTGACAATGCTAACCACTAAGCCACCGTGCCACTGCCTAAAGGCATTGGAAATGAAAATGTCACACTCACCATAACGCTGCAGGGCAGTGGCATCCAATGACAGTCCTGTGATGAGTGTACCTCAACTGCATGCTGTAGAAAGAAAATATTTACAACAGGCTTGAGTGTAAAGGAAGAAGATTCAAAAACAATAGCTTCAGGCTTATGAATTAGCCAGGTTTGGTTATTGACAGGTCAATAATGTAATTCAATCAGGCTTCAGCATTTTAGAGTTTCATGATAACAGTGTCTGCACAATGTTGAGAGACCAACTCTGAAAGAAAATCTCTGGCTTTTCCTATATAAGCTCTTATGGAAAAAGCATTAGTTGTGTGCCTTGCTTGATAACGTGCAATCATTTAAAGGTTTGTCATTATTGTCCTTAATTTAAAACATGAACAGTAACCAATTTATTATAGAAATGAAATTCACACACTACTATCTATTTCTTTATAGAACTATTGAAGTTCTGATACAGTAGTCCCTCGCTATAACGCAGTTCACCTTTCGCGGCCTCGCAGTTTTGCTGATTTTTTTATTTTTTTATTTAATTTTTTTTTTTAACAGCGCATTGTGTTCTGCGTCCTGATTGGCTGTAAACCATTGTCAATCAATCTCCTTTGCGTGCGCTGTACAGAACAGAATGCGTTCAGCTTGCCAAATTAACATAAATCTTCAATCGCTAGCAGTGTAAGTTTCAGCAAGGATAAAAGGGTTGTAACTGTCCACAGCAAGACCATCGTAAGGGGGTCGCACACCCAATGCACCGCGCCACGGAGCACCATGCATTTTAGAATTGTAATAGAATAGGTTTATATCAGGGTAAGCACACCAGCGCCGCAAGATTCAGCACACATATTTCTGCCGCGCCACAGAGCGCCATTTGAATAATTTCATTTTAAATAACATGCGAATGTGAGCGTCCGGTGTGTTACTTCCAACTGTCATGTATGCGACACATCTGGTGTGCGACACCCTTAAGGATGGAGTCTGTTTTAGTTTTGTGGATCAGTGACTGCAGGAAAATGAACATTACGCTGCATGGCAACATTATCCACACAAAAGCTAAAAAGATTTATGAACCTTTTGCTGACAGCGATGAATGTTTTGCATGATTTTGATTCATTTTATAATACTGGACCTATTTTTCTACGAACGTTTAAACTTCAAGAGTGTTTAAACAGGAGAGAAAAGTGTGAAAATGTTAAAACCTGTTTTTTTTGTTAATTACTTAAAAAGATAATTACTGATGCTGTTTCTATTTTTTAGGGTGGGTTTTCCATGTTTATTCAGCTGATGCCAATCGTTGTGTTGGTCTTGGTCTCAATCCTCAGCCAGCTGCTGGTTTCCACACCACCTTACAGCCTATACTCCAGACCGTATGTGCTTATGCTTTTTAATTCATGCCTTACAGTACCATACAGTTTTTTAGGTTTATTTGGTCATAGGTTTTTTCTTTTTGTCATGTCTAACCAGGAATGAGGAGTAATTGAATACATGTAACCGAGTAATGTAATCTGTAATTGGGTAATTAATGTGTGATAATCACATCAGAAAACAATGTAATTACATTTCAGTTCCATATTTAAAACAAATGGGAATATTATCAGGATTACATATTCTCGATGTTGGGTACTACATTATTGTTTATTATGTGGGCTTGTACCTAATTCAATATCCAATATCCAGATAAAACATGTTTCATGTGCTAAACAGTGTTTGGCAGCATGGTGCAGTGGTGGAACTGCTAAGCGGCAGGTTATCAGTGCAACAAATGCCACGTTTAGAGCGTCCCCTGCCCGATCATGGATTTTGTTTTTATAACAACCTAAAATACAGTTAGTTTTGGTCATACATATGAGAGTAAGAATCATCAAAAACTAAAACATAGTGCCTTTGTACAACTAAGAAAAACAAAGCAAAATGCTTTTCTGCCACCTCGGTTTCTTGCAGCTTGGTCACAAAAAACTGTAGCATGTACTTGTTGCACAGCTTTTAAAAAATGAATTATTATTTCAAGTGTTAATTAATAAATATATTCAAATATGAGTGTGTTCAAATTGTCATCAAAATCATCATGCGGCCAAAAAAAAGAATTATTTAACAAACAAAAAAAGAATGATTCAATGAGAAACATTTAGGAAGCTCCTAAAAACCCCCTCTGTCAATGCAATGTCTGTCTGAAAATCACAAACAAAGACAAAAAGATTGACTCAATTTCCATTCCTGTTGAACTGTCATATGAAATATGATTATTGTAATCTAACTCTAAATACAGACCAGGGCTTTTCAGGGCAACTCAAGGAGCACACAAGGCTCGATGCCAATAGAAACACTTATTTGGTTTTGTGTCTGTGAATTCTGAATCATGTTAGATCCTACACCTCGGAGAGTGTTTTGCCACTTAAACCCTTAAATTGATATTTCTACAACCTCACGAATACACATCCTCTTTGAGAGCATCTCCATTTGATTGGAACATTCTATTTTGTGAAGCTCAGCAGCATGTCAGATCTGTACTTGCTTTTACTCATTGTTATGGAAGAATGATGCTATTTTGAACTAAATTATTAAGAACAAAAATCTGAATGAATAAAATGTGATTCTTTGCCTTAAAAAACATATTGCCTGTGTAAGGGTAAATGTAAAGTCCAACCAGTTAGTCCAGTGACTAGTGTCTACTGGTGGATGAAGGTTCACTGTGTGTTTGGTCTTTCCACTGCACAGCACAATGCTGTTTTAGTTCAGATTAAACCCATATCTGACTTCAATTTAAATATGAGGTGGTTTTGAACATTCATTTATTTATGTTTCGTTTTACCTGACTCCAATCACAAAACATTACGAAGATTATTTAAATATCTAATTTAGATGAATCTTGTTTTTGTGTATTGTTCTCATTTATTCGGATTCCTGTAACATCCTGAGTCTTGTACTGGCCAAGTATATAATACCTTAATCAAAAGCATATCAGTCTTAGTCATTACCAGAGGCGATTAACCACTATTCTAGATAGCAGAACCCTTAATGACCTATTCTAGAATATTTTGATGTGGTTCCCATAGACCATTTCTCTCTAAGAACATCAGATCTGCTACATTCATCGTGTTTTAGTCCACTACTAACCCGAGCAGAGGCTTGTGGTGTTATGGATTTAACATAATATACTAAAGGTAATAATACAAGATAAAAAAGCACGATCGCCTCACAGCAAGAAGGTCGCTGGTTCGAGCCCCAGCTGGGTCAGTTGGCATTTCTGTGTGGAGTTTGCATGTTCTCCCCGTGTTGGTGTGGGTTTCCACTGGGTGCTCCGGTTTCCCCCACAGTCCAAAGACATGCGGTATAGGTGAATTGAATAAGCTAAATTGTCCGTAGTGTATGTGTGTGAATGCAAGTGTGAGTGTATGGGTGTTTGCCTGTGAATCATTTGGGTAGAGGTCCATGACAAATGACACCCCTTCTGTAGTGGGTGAGAGTCTTTACTTTGATTTTGGCTATTTCTGTGAGAACTAGTACATTGTACCAGTCGCACTGAGGCGCTTCAAATGATATCAAATATGCTGGATGAAGTCACGTGCATTGATGCAGAACATTCATATTTTGAGATGTTCTTTCCCTTTACACAGAAAGAAGTACGGGAGAAGGATCAAATGTAAATAAAGGAAAGGAGGAAAATTAGTTTTCTCTGCCTCTCACAATTGTCTGTGTGTTTATACACAGTGTTTGTATTGTCCATATGTGGCAAAATCAAAGTATTTGAGGTGTCTTACAAAAAGTAATGGTTGTAATCGTTTCTCCTTTACATCCAGCTCCACAGGACAAACTGTTAAGAGGCAAACAGAGAATCTGCACGTGGACTATTTTGTCACCGTCGATTTCAAATCCGAATATAAGGGCTCAGCTTTGCTAAAGATTGAGAAGAGCGTGGAGGAGGATTACGTTTCCAATGTGCGCAACAACTGCTGGAAGGAAAGGCAGACAAGTATGTGCAGTAAATTCATAGTTACCATTTTATTGCTCCATCATTGGTTAGTTCATCTGTATAAATGCAAGTGTAATATTCATGTATTCCCCCTTTAGAAACAGACTTACTGTATGCTGCAAAGGTCTACAGAGATGAAAGACTACAGCGGAAGGCTGAGCTCATGACCATGGAGAACTGCAAAGAGCTGGACCGATTAAATGACCTGTTCCGTGGAGGATAAACCTCAAATTGAGATTAATGGACCCTTAAGAAAATAGGACACCTTATGTATAAATTTATTCTTTGTTGTTTGTTTTTACACATCCTTATGTTAAAAGTCAAAGTTTTTTTTTTTTTTTTTTTTTTGCAATATGCATTGCTTCTTAATAACAGCAAATTCGTAAAGAGTACTGAAAAATATGAAAGCTTGCCATCACTCCATTTCTATAATCTACATCTCAAATATACATTTTTAAATTGAGGACAACTCTTCTGTTTTTTCCAGAATATGAATATTAACTTCACCAATCGTTTTTGTTTCATGGGTCAAAGTGTTTAATATGAATCAAGTGTATCAAGCCAAATTAGGCAATGAATAACTTGTATACATAGAGCTCTCCAAAACATATTGTAAATGGCAGCCCTACAGTGAATGCTTGATGGACGAGATCAAATCAACTGTGGATAACGTTTATAGCTGCTTCTTATTCTTTTTTTTTTCTTTTCTTTTTTTTTGCTTTTTGATATGTTCAAATTTTGGTAGCGAAGGCTTTCTGTGGATGTACAGAAATGATGACAGAATATTGAGAAATACATTTATTATGTTCTGTAGATGATATTACATGATGGTGAGTAAATTATGACAGAATTTTACTTCTGTCAAAAGAATGTTAAAAGAATAAACATCTTGATATTTCTGGACACAACAAGTAGTTCTAAAATGTGTTCTAATATGTTCTTTTAATTAAACGTTACTTTAAAATGGTTCTTAATCATAAAATACATTTGGGTAAAAATATGGGTCTCCTTTTTTGCATTTTGTATGTATATACAGTATACTGTTTTTTGTTTGTTTTGTTTTTTAATGAATCAAGGGCAAATATTTTAAATCTCTAATTTCTATTGATTCTAATATAGTGAAAACATTACACATTCAATTTTGAATTCCATCAATCCTGCATTGCAGTTTCAATATTTTTCTCTTTAAACTGAAATAATTGAAAGCTAAAACATTTTTTACACTTCAGTTCAAATTACTGATCTTAAATTTTGTTCCATATAGCCAACTGCTCTAATGCATCAAGTCAACCAAATTCTGGCAGCCAGAAACTGGTATTTCAGTTTGCATCGATTTGTAATATCCTCGCACAAAAATTCAAATTTGCGTTTGATGTCAATCATACTGTACTGTTCTCCATATACGTCCTGTGTACACTTCAACAGCAAGTTAAACTCTCCCTCATTAACTTCACAGACACGGAATGTCCTTTTTCACACTTTAATAAGGGCGGAGTAAAACTATAAATAAGAAGAAAATAAACAATATAAATTTACATTTACAATGTGGACATAACAAAAATGTTTCTTGCAAATATCTCAGATATCTTGTAATCTAGCTCTTTTCTGCTTATAAAATAACATGAAAATAAAATAGCAGGCAATAAAGGTGATTAGTATACAGTGACGCTGGTTCTGATATAGTCCAGTGAGTTACATTTACAATGTACTCAAATAATACAAATTACAAAACACTCCTAAATTAACCTTTTATAACTGAAGTACTATGAACAATTATCATAACACATACCGATGAAGCTTCCAAAGGCCAAGGATGAATGCAGATGTGTACTGAATCACTGCTCTGCAACTCAGCAATAGAACAGCCGCATGGCAGACACTAGCTTCCTTGTTAGTCACATGATAATGGCTGTGTAATACTCAGAGTAGCCAGCAGGGGGATACAAACTACAGCCCAAACATTCATTCCCCAACTATTGCTAACTTTAACATTTACTGTAACAGAACGCTCCCCGTCTGGCGCGATTGAGTGCCACCACTCAATAACTACTTTAGCATATTACTTTAACTTAGATTCAGGAGGAAGGAGTTCCCATCCTTGCTTGGGAAGACCTGCGTAATGATTCCCATTGGCCATTCATTTCTTTTGGTTTGGCTGTCTTTGAGGAGCACAATGCTACCCAGTTCAACGTTGGGTTGTTCAGATTGCCATTTCCTACGTGTCTGTAATAAGCACAAATACTGTTTTCTCCACTTATCCCAGAATGTGCTTGCTAGATGTTGGACTTGCCTCCATTGACGCTGGAAAAGGTCTTTGCTTCCAAAGTCACCAGCAGGAGCCATTGGAGTGCCCACTTTCTGTGTGAGGAGTATGGAAGGTTTCAGAAGAAATGGGTCACTTGGATCAGTCGACACTGGCACTAGTGGTCTAGCATTGATAATGGCGGTTACTTCAGCCATGAAAGTAGTGAGCACTTCATGAGTTAATTTCATGTGTCCCAACTGAAGGAACATGGAGTCTAGTATTTTTCTTGCCATCCCTATCATTCTTTCCCAAGAGCCACCCATGTGGGAAGCATGAGGGTGATTGAATATCCAAGAGCAACCATGTTCTGCCAGGTATTTTTGAACACTCTTATCATCAATGTTTGATGGAATCTGAAGCTCCTTGCATGCACCGATAAAATTTGTCCC
>CAIGQW010003769.1:0-19241 GCA_903798125.1 Danio choprae | reverse complement strand
TATATATACATATTTATATTTATCTGTCAGGCCACTCTTCACTCTTTTTTTGGTTTTGTTTCTAAACTCCTAATTGTATGTTTCATGCTGGCTGTGTAAATGAAGATAACACAGACCTCTGTGCAGCTTGAAATGGCTGGCCAAAGGTAAAGCGTCTATTTACTTTATTTGGTTTTTAGTCTGCTCTATCTAATGATTATCTCAATCATAGCTGTTTGACTGCGCTGTGGTATACACAACATTGCTAGATGCCCAAATGAAGGAGAATCATTTTTTATTCAAGTGGCACAATTGCTCACAAAATTAAATATTGCATTTACACAGCAAACATGTAAACAGAGTAAATAGCAAAGGCACAATGTTGTTGATTGGTTGATAATGGTCCCCAGGTACAGAGAATAGCTCTAAACACATTAAGATATAAACAAAAAAGGACCTGAGAGTAAACAACCAACATAAGTAATTAAACAATCAGGGAACATCTATTTGAAAAATACTAAGAGTGGAGCAATGAAGGGCTCTGTGGAGCAAACTTTGTAAAATCAAGGACAATGCTTTTTTACAGAAAAATTCTTCTGGAACCATCGCTGCAGAAAAGGTCGGGAGTGGCATTTTCATCCTAGTGACCATCTGATTGGATAAACATCTTGTAGTGCAGGATGAGTCAATTATTGTTGGACCGTTCTTCCACAAAAGAAAGACAATTTGCATACAAGTTAATTTGCTAGCTTCATACTTCATGCTTTGCCATAAAACTTACATTTTTACTCAAAGACAGGGTGGAGCAATGAGTAGCTCCTCCCCCTTTAAAAAACAGCCAATAGCACTTAATTTTTTATCACAGTTCTGGCAGTGAGAGTGGATAAGCTCAAGCACTAACAACAATAGGGGCAGGACATGTCAGATACTAGAGCATTTGATTGGTCAGAAGATTTGATGAGAAACTGAAGTATGAGGTGACATCAAAAAATTGTTAAATCATTAGAGGTGGAAGTGACAAACTGCAAGCTTTCTATGTTTATATCTTTTTAATTTGAATTTTGTCACTGTTTTGGAGCACACTACTTTAAAGGCATCCTTAAGACTGATATTAACAGCTAAAAAACTTTATTTTGATTTCACAAGGACTTTAGGACACACAGTCTGATATAATCTGATCATTAAAGTTCATTTTGCTTCTTCAAGTTCTCTCTCTGATTTTAGTATGCTAAAAGAACACGTCCCATACTCTGTGATAAGCAGGTTAATATTTACTTGAACCCTGAGATGAACCAGGCTACAAAAGATCCAGGAGTGACCTTTGCCTCGTTTCCATGTTTTGTTTTCTCTGTACTGTTCTGTCAGGAGTCCTCTCCTCCTCAAAGTTTTGGCAAACTGTAACAAGTTCATTTAAATGAGAATAAAATCTCAAATATGACTTAAAATACAACTGATTTGTTTTAAAGTTTGAATAATGTTGCAAAAATGACAAAGAAGTCTGCAATAGAGCATTTTATGTTTGACTTTAATTTTTTTCTAGCTGGGATGCACATATTTATAGACCATTTTGTTATGCAAGTGTGGAAACAAAATCTGCTTTTAACATCATTTTGTGTTTAAGTTCTGAACACTTAACATGCTGGGATTCGGACAAGGGTTTTGCAAGCGTGGATTATCAGACATTAGCTAGAGACAAGCACGTTCTCAGTGAACACACAGTGCTTTATTTTCTGAAAGCTGGAAGAGACGGGAGCGGCTGGGTTTCTCCTTCTGAAAGGACGCCATTTTTGCTTTATTGTCTACACTGCCTCAGGGCATTTTGGGAGAGGCTGCTAGAAAAATGCCTGAAACACCTTAGACCTGTAGATTGATAGTCAACTATTAGCATCTTTCAGCTAGCATGACTTTATAACTAAGTCTTTTCAAACAGGTCCATTGAAAAACAACAGTCAAAAGTACTAAGAAATTCTGAAAGCTTCACTGAACATGACATTAGATACGGAAAGATCTTGTGATGATGCTCCATGAAGCGCTCAATAATGAGATAAAAGGGCTGGTGAATGAGTGTGCCTTGAGTTCTCTTGTTTAAAGAGATAGTCCACCAAAAATGAACATTATTTCATATTTTACTCACTGTCATGTTACTGCAAACCATAATTTTGAATACACCACCCACTATTTTAACTATGATGAGTTTCCAAATGACAGATAGCACATCAAAAGAGGTCCTTATGATTTTCATATGCGATGTAATCCAAAACCTCTGAAGTCATCAAACAGTTCTGAGAAACAGACAAAATCTAAGACAATAACCTGTAATCAAAAGATAATAGACCTTTTCAGTGAGCTGTAACGGGATTATGTACTGTATGAACTCAACTCAAGAACTGGATCATTGCAATTTGTAAATAAGTCACATTAACAGCTTTAACAGTCAGTGATTTGTAGCTGTTAAAAAAAAGTGACATCAATAATAATTTTCTCAGTATCATTATAGTTATAGCTGTGATTGGATGAGTCATTCTGAAATGCTTCAGCATAAAGTTTGTCATAAAAACAATTTGGTGAATTTTCCTCCCAGAACTATCTCACGTGATTGGTGATATCCCCAAAACATCAGAGATCTGCCTTGATACACAAAATAGCACGACAGCGTTTGTTATCGCATTTTCTTGTGCAATCATTTATTATCCAGGATAAAGTAAGTTACAGTGGTTTCCCCAGCTACAGCAACCTATGGCAATTTGCATCATTAAGAAGTGCTGTTTGTCCTTTTAAATGTAGTATAAGATATAATTTTCTTCACAAATTATTATTTAGTCTAATTCAAAGTCGCAGCTTTAAATAGAAATGTTTTTTTTTTTCGGGTTTAAATCATTATAAAGAATTGTAATTTTTTATCCCTGTAATTTGTTTAAAATTAAATCAAAATTAGGAGAAATTGCAGCAAAGAGCGGCTGCAAGGTTGAACGACCATGAATTTATAAAAACAAATCAGTGAAGCTGATAAAATATGTCTTTTGAAGCCATTCTTCATATGGACGTGCTAATTGAAGCTCTTTGAAGAAAAGCACTGAGCTAACAGGCCGGCCACATCTGTTTCCCATTGCACATCGCTCTCAGAGACAGAGGAGGATCTGTCCTCAGCCGGGACGTTTCTCTGTCAAGCTCTCCTGGCACTCAGAGAAAGAAGACTGTATGATTCAAACTTCATCCAAATCAACGCAACACTGAAAAAAATGACACTGTTTCAACCTGCTGTGCACACCTAGATTTCCCAGTTAAATGACTCCACCGAGTCATGCACCGTCCCTCCCACATTGCTTTTTTTTCCATCTCACGAATCACCACAATCAACTGGAACTGAAACAAAGTCACAGCTTTGTCATGAGATTTCATAAAATTCTGCATGACATAACAGCACTCGCTGTGTCAATACTAGATTAGCTTTTGTTTTGTGACAACCTACGCTACCAGTCAAACATTTGAAACAGTAAGATTTGTTAAAGGGATAGTTCACATAAAAAAATTATTTACTCACTATTTACTCTCCCTCGAGTGGTTCCAAACCTTTAGAAGTTTCTTTACTTTGTTGAATACAAAAGAAGATATTTTGAAGTAGGCTGTAACCATTCACTTTCATAGTAGGAAAACTAATTCTATGGAAGTCTATGGTTACAGGTTTTCAGCCTACTTCAAAATATCTTCTTTTATGTTTGACAAAAGAAAGAAACTCATAAAGGTTTGAATCAAGTAAAGGATGAGTAAATGGCGGCAGAATTGTCAATTTTGGGTGAACTATATATACTAAAACCAATTCTGCTCACCACGGTTGCATTTATTCAATCAAAAATACAGTAAAAACTGTTCAATTGTAAAATATTACTACAATTTTTTTTAATAACCATTTTATTATTGAATGAAGATTTATTTATATTGATTAAATTTATTTTTATGATTCAAAGCTGAATTTATCATCATTATCATCATTACTCCAGTGTCACGTGATCCTTTAGAAATCATTACAATACGATGATTTGCAGTTGTATTATGATCCTTTATTATTGGTACAAAATTAATTATCAGTGCTAAAAACATTTTGTCTTGCTTCATAGTATTGTGGAAACTGTGCTACATTTTACTTTTAGAATTCTTTGATAAAAAAAAATAAAGTTCAAAATAATAGCTTTTATAATTTTACATTATAAATACATTTATAGGTAATGAGTCACCTTTTCTGTCTAAGCATAAATGAGACTTTTAACAATCCTGGCTACACGTGATGCAGATGATTTAGCCACGGGCGTATTTTCATATCTCTCAAATGTTTGCTCAGTGCTTGAACACGATGCAAGGAAACCTATGCTAGTACAAGACAAACTGGTTCCACAAAGCGACTCGACCTGCCATCTTCCCGTTTCTGACTCCCGCCCTCACTACTAAATGAGCAACAAGAGCAATCCTTCAGCATCTCCAACTCCCTGCACGGTGTAGCTCCCTCTTTAAAAGATATCAGACATTCACAGACTGTGGGCAACTGCCAGCTGACAAAAGTGTTTAGTCAGCAACTGAGGCAGGGTGGGAGATGAGGGGCGGAGGAAGAAGCAGGGGGAGGCAAAGGAGGAGGCCTGTGAGGCCATGTGTGATTCGTCCTCTTTTCTGCTCGCAGACAAATGCAAAAAAAAAGTGAAAGTGAAGCTCATGATCACTCAAAAAAAGAGTGTTAGCAGGATGAGCTATTTTGGATTGTGGTAAAGCATCGCAGTTTGACTATTGCCACCTGTTTGATTGACTTTCACAAGACTTAAGGTTCAGTGTAAGGAGACTGTACCTATTGTTTCTATCTTTCTCTTACTTCCTCCATCCACACAGTCTGCTCTGTTTCCTGTCATCCATATCCCACTCGCATCAAAACGCTTTCATGAAGACTCAGTTTCAGTTTTATTTTTGTTTATCATGCTTTTTGAAAGCTTAAAATAAAATCTTTAATGTTAAAAATTATTAGTAATACATTAAAATACACAAGGTATATGAATAAATATAATCTGATCATTTTATATTTTCTGACATTTCGGTGTACAACATTTGTAATAAATGATAAGCATGTTTTTCTTATTTTCTCCAACATTTTGAAGATATCCTGAAACTTTTTTGAAGAATTATTTTTATCCACACAATTAAACCCAGTTGTATCTAAAACGACACTGAATCACTTTCTCTTCGAACAAAGAAAAAATATCTATATACTTGGTTGAAATCAATGACACGAGGCTGTAAAAAAATAATGACCAATCTCATTTTTGGAGAACCTATCCTTTCAAACAAAACATTCAGCAGATGTCTCTTATAAAACAAACAGGTTTAAATGCCAAACCAAATGTGCAAGTATAGTTAGCATCCATTTTGCAAATGAACTTTCTTAAGCTCCAAAGGTACAGCGTCTCACACCAACACTCCAGGACCAAACCAGGCTTCCCAATTCATACCAGGGAGAGGAAACATAATCTTATCTAAAATAGACAGGATAAAAATAGCTCCAAAGCGAAACAGGATTCCCATCTCTACCCCTGGATGAGTGAACAGAACACCCATCACTAGGGGCAAAAGACTCGATGAGGTGACCATCTAGTTTTCCCATCCATTTAGCAACCAATCCCCATGTAAACAATCACAGTTGGGCACGTTTGTCAAAGGATGTTGACCAGGGAACCCCCAAGTGTTGATTTTAATGAATGTATGATAAATCAAGATCAACCACCTATTAACACATTTCAAAAGCTGCATCCCAATATTCAAACAGACCAAAACCAAAGCATGAAACGAATCATCCACTTGATGAGTCTGTCTATTGAGGCTCTTTATGTACTTCAGAGTGTTTTGAACACAAATTGGAGAATAAGCTGATGGCCTTTCTATCACTATCAGCACGACAGCTCTGATGCTCACAATAGGTTTTCTCTATTCAACTCTGGCGACTCCCTGCTGAGGACAGAGGAGATTACAGCCCAGACCACTGCTTGACTGTTCACCAGAACATGCCTTTGAATTTTCAATGGTCTTCTTGCTTTACGCGTCTGAACAAACACATCTCCACCCCACATCAGCCTCCATTGTGGGAGCAGCTATTAGGAAAAAATGAGAAAAGAAGGATCTGTTTTTTAACCTTACTACTCTATGTGGGGGAAACTATTGGTAATGGTTACAAAGTAATCTTAGAACATATATTAAGTTTTAAAGACAAATAAATGCTGATGTTTATGCTTATATAAAGTAATAAAGAAACAAAGTGGTAAAATGTTTCCCTAAGGTGATGAAGCAACATGCTCCCATCCCATATCGGTTCAGAGTACATTTACAATGGTTTAATCTTTTAAGATCACACTGCAATTGCACCGAGCAATAGCGATCTATCTTTGATTAGCTTAAGTTTAATTTATAAATGAAGCACTCATTAAAAGTGGTTCCAAAAGCAATTTTCACTGAACAGTGGTTTATAGAATTTATATTTTCCACTATATAGAATATTCTGTACAAAGCAAAGTACTGCAGATCTTAAAGCTGCAATAAATAAATGAATAAAATAAGCAATGCCTTGTGCAATTGTTCACTAAAGTTTTTTTCATAGTGGAAAATATATCTTTAGAATATTTAAAAGTCCTTAAGACGTAGAAAAATTGTTCTTTTAAAAAGTTTTTATTAAACGGTTCTTTGTGGATCTTTCCCAACATGGTTCTAATGTGGCAACAGAGCTGAAACCTTTATTTTTAAGAACGTAAAACCTCCAGATTATACGTTTTTCACATTTACAAACCTAGTATTAAATCATATTATGCAGTACATACTGTTTATCGAATAATTTGCTACAAATTAATTTTATTCCATATTTTATGGAATATTCCATGGTCTCTCCGGACCCCCTGTAGTCCTTTAGGACCCCTGGCTGACAACCATTATTATAAATTATATACCACATATTACATGCAGTAGGTCGTCATAAGCAATAATATAATATCTCATCAATATTCCAAGTTGAAATAAGTTTATAAATAAGTTTTTAAAAATACTTTTATGGTACTATGGCATGAAACCGAGTTAATATTGGCACTTCTAAAAATTTCATAGTACCTTAAAAGGTGCCTTTTACTACTTTGAAACACTAATATGCAAGCTAAGGATAGATAAGGTACAAACTTATAATGTCATCAGAACTGCCTCAGCTGTTGCACCCATATATGCACAGTGCAAAACAACCACGATACAGTTAAAAGTCAGCAAACAGAGAGGACGTAGCGAGTAAAAGATGCTGCCGCTGCAGGCCTCCTGGAGCCCAGTGTTGAATTTGGTAGAGGAATGTGAACTGCTCATCCGGATCTCTGCACATTCAGACTCTCCAAAGAGACGCGAGGACGAACAGAGGATGATGGGAGGAGGAGCGCACGAGCACAACCTCTACCGAAACACCCGCACCAAAAACCATGCATCCGACTAATTACTCATCCCACATTCAGATTGTTAAAGCTCTATCGTCGATGTGGATGCTTTGTTCAAATAGAAAACACGACTTTTATTGTAGCGCTGACTTTATTCGGAGTTCATCTCATGCAGCAAACCCAACCCAAAGATAGTCACGACGACAGCGAACTTCCTCCTTTAAAACTTCTGACATTCCCAAACACCAAGTTTGCAAAGTGTGACACACGAAAAGGCGCTGGTCTATGAACAATAATTACTTGTGTTTGGTGACAAAAAAAGGTCGAAAGAGCATATGAAACGTAAATACAACATGTCCCGACAAGGTCAAAATATAAAGGGAAGCGTGTCCAACCCCCACGCGTTAGCCTCGATCAAAGTTCAGATGTGGATGCTTCGGTTCACTATAAAACACTCACTTTAGTACTTTTATACGAGCCAAACTTCATTTCGTCAAATGAGAGATTAAGCCACATTAATGACATTGGTGGAATAAAGTGGTTAATTTAGCTCAGGTATGCCTGTTGAATACATGTGCGCTGTGAATTCCTGTAGTCAGGCGTTCAACCTTTGGATGCGAGAATGAAACGAGGAAGCACAAACCCCGTGCGAGGAAGAAAAAAAAGATCGGACATCATCTCAACATCTTCGGCCTTCCAAGTTTAAAAACTTTTAACAAAGTGCCCATCCAGCAACGTTAAGAGGATGGAGAGCGTCAGCAATAACAACAACAAGTAGAAAAGTGCTCAGTACTTACGCATGACTTTGTCGGGGCTGGGCTGCCTGCGCTGAGACATGGTGATGGTGAAAAGAGTGATGATGGACTTCGAAAAAAAAACTGCAAACTTGTTCCGGAGAGCGATCAAAATGGCGTATTTGAGGATGTGCAAAGTTCGCCAACTGAAAACTTCGCATCACCCGCTGTGGTAGCTCCCTAAAGGAATGATGACCATCGAAACTTCCGACGAATGAGGGTCAGAAAAGTGACTTTTTCCTCAAAGTGTGTTCCTGAGCGCTGCTCAGTGAACGTGATAAGTAGACGCATCACGTGTTGCTGTAGTCTCCAAGGGGACGTGTGTTACTGAGGCTGCCACTGGAGTTCAGCTGTGAGCATCTCTACGGGAGGGGCGGAAACTTCACTCCTCCAGCCTCATCCGATTGATCATTCACCATAGATAGATAGATAGATAGATAGATTCTGCAAATTGTATAATAGTTCTGTTGTGTGTAGCGTAAACCATTTAAATGGTAAAACTGTTAAAGTGACGGAACCCCAGTATCACTACGTGATGATCAGGCTACAGATGATGCAACTCACCTCGCGCTTTGGCGCCTTGTTGCTATCAAAAGACAAACACCTGTTGCTCGTCGTACTGTAATGGACAATTCGTCATCGTCACAGACAGTAGGCTATATTCTGGATGGGAATGTAATAGTCTCAGAGACAAATTATAATTTAAATGTTAAGGCTACGTTTTAAAAACGTTGTGCTATTTCGATAGCTGCTATGTAACAGTAAATCTATGCATATAAGTAAGTTACATGGTATTTTGAAACTAGTTTTGTAAAAAAAAAAAAAAAAAAAAAATTGACGATGTTTGTAAATAGGCTATTAGTTTTACAAATAGGCCCTATGTCTGGAGTGAACTTACACCAGGACACCAGGATTTATTTATATGCTTTGTATTTTTCTTTTGGTGCAAATGTTGTTTTGATGTAAACAAACCAATTTGTATCAATCTGTCTAGAAAAATATACATGCTTTAACAGGGGGTATGGAAAAAAGATACATTATAAACAAAAATATATGAGAAATTATGTTTACTTTTACACACACTCACACACACACACACATACGCACACTTTACACAGTGCATTTAGTCATGTAGACACAGTCATGACGACATGAAGGTCAAATCAAGCATCAGAATGGGTAAGAAAGGTGATTTTTAAGTAATGTTGAATGTCGCATGGCTGTTGGTGTATTGGAGTATTTCAGAAACTGAATGGAATTGTCACACAACCATCTATAGAATAAAACAGTGACAGTTGAGAACAGCAAACATGTAAACTGAACAATAGAAAACTGGAAAAGGTCTGATGAGTCTCTACATATGCTGCAACATCCAAATGATAGGGTCAGAGGCATAAACAACAGGAAAGCATGGATCAGTCCTGCCTTATATCAATAGTTCAGACTAAGACTGCTGGTGGTGTAATGGGCCCTTTAGTAGAGCACCTCTTACAACTACAGCTTACCTGAGTATTGTTACTGACCATGTCCATCCCTTTATGATCACACTGAACCCATCGTCTGATGGCGATATATTACACTTCCAGCAGTATAACATGCCATGTGATGTCACAGAACTCAGATAATCTCAAACTGGTTTCTTGAATGTGACAGTGAGTTCACTATACTCAAATGGCCTCCCCAGACACCAGATCTCAATCCAACAGAGCACCTTTTGGATGTGGAGGAAAAGTATATTTAATCTAAAAAAAAAAAAAAAAATCTACAGTATTTGTGTGATGCTATCACGGCAATATGTACCAAAGTCTCTGAGGAATGTTTTCAGCATCTTGTTATGAATGCAAAAGAGGCTCCAACTACAAAGGTGGCACTGCATGAAATTAAAATATGCTATTTATATGCTAGTACTGTCTCAAAAATATTTACGCTGCAACTTAAAGGCATAGTTCACTTGAAAATAAAACGATGTTATCATTTACTCACCCATTCCTTGTACCAAAACTGGTTTGACTTTGTTTCTTCTGATAAACACAAATGAACATATTTTGAAGAAAGCCGGAAACCTGTAACCATTGACTTCCATATTGTTTTTCCTACTATGGCTGTCAATAGTTACAGGTTTTCGGCTTTTTTCAAAATATCTTCTTCAGTGTTCAACAGAATAAAGCAACTCATAGAGGCTTGGAACCCCTTCAGGGTAAGTAAACACTGAGTGAATTAAATTTGTTGGGTGACCTACCTCTTTAACAAGTCTATTATAAGTCATATACCTGCAGCAAATGTATTGGGTCTGTTGCGCCACTAGAGAGCAGTATATGCATAACCTTATGTAATCTCATGAGAGTGACCTTGTGTTGGTATAGTAAGCACAGTGCCTCTGACCCACAGTGACCTGGATAATTGCCTCTGGCCTACATTGTGTTCTCCATCCTGCAGAAAACTCCAGGTTCCTTTGTATTACGACTATTATAGTTTCCCTTCTTTTTAAACTGTTATTTTTTCATAGTTTGCATTGTCTTTTCAAACAATTTTTGAATCAACGTTTCAAAAAAAAGAAAAAATAATAATTTATAAACATTAAAAATAAAAGCTGCCAAAGTGTCAAAGTTGAACATAATGTGGTATTGAAAATAATGCCATCAGTTCAAAGCAATACAGCTGTAGAAACAACTGTGTGTGTGTGTGTGTGTGTGTGTGTGTTGTAATGGGTGTGAGCGTGTATGTATACACGTATGGATGTTGCTTTTTGACATGAATATGAGTATGTGTTGAAGAAACACTTGCTGTCAGTAAACTTCACACACAATAAGCCTTACTAATTTGTCAACAGTGGCATCTAACGGCAAAGAATGTGTACTGCTTTTCAATGCTGTATTTAAAGGGATAGTTCACCCAAAATGAAAAAAATGCTCAAATCCTTAAACCTCAAGTCGTTCCAAACCTTTATGAGCTTTTATTTCCCTGTTGAACACAAAACAAAATGTTGGAAATCTGTAACCATTGATATCCATATAGGAACATTTTCTTCTTTTGTGTTCAGAAAAAAGTAACTGGTAATACACTGTAAAAAAATGCTGTGTTCCACACAATCGATTTGTGTTGGGACAACATGAAGGAATTAAAATGAACTCATTAGTTTTTACAAATTTAAGTGGATTTGACATAAAACAATTAAGTTTCCCCCCAAAATACTCAAGAATTGTGTTGATTCAGCTCATTTTAAATAAGTATTTCGAACAAGCAGCACAAATTTTTTTGTTTAATTATTGGGCAGCACGTTGGCGCAGTGGGTAGCACAATTGCCTCACAGTAAGAAGGTCGCTGGTTCGAGCCCCGGCTGGGTCAGTAGACATTTCTGTGTGGAGTTTGCATGTTCTCCCCGTGTTTGCGTGGGTTTCCTCCGGGTGCTCCGGTTTTCCCCACAAGTCCAAAGACATGCAGTATAGGTGAATTGGGTAAGCTAAAAGCTTGGGTAAGTCCGTAGTGTATGAGTGTGAACCCAGTGATGGGTTGCAGTTGAAAGGGCATCCACTGCGTAAAACATATGCTGGATAAGTTGGCGGTACATTCCGCTGTGGCGACCCCAGATTAATGAAGGGACTAAGCAGAAAATAAAATAAATGAATGAATGTTTATTTATTTTGGATATTTTTTATGGACTATTGTTTGAACCCCTGCTCCAACTTACAAGGTTTAGTGATACAATTTATTTTCAGTTTGCTTTTCTTTTATTTATTCATTCATTTTCATTTCGGCTTAGTCCCTTTATTAATCTGGGGTCGCCACAGCGGAATGAACCGCCAACTTATCCAGCATATGTTTTACGCAGCGGATGCCCTTCCAGCTGCAACCCATCTCTGGGAAACATCCATACACACCCATTCACTACGGACAATTTTAGCTTACCCAATTCACCTATACAGCATGTCTTTGGACTTGTGGGGGAAACCGGAGCACCCGGAGGAAACCCACGCCAACACATGGAGAACATGCAAACTCCACACAGAAACGCCAACTGACCCAGGCGAGGCTCGAACCAGCGACCAGCGACCTTTTTGCTGTGAGGCGATCGTGCTACCCACTGCGCCACTGTGAGGCCCTGTTTTTCTTTTATTATAGTTTAAATATCTGTATAACAGTTTATAACATTTTGAAGGCAGAATAGCGGTGAGAGAAGAGACATCAGCTTGGCAGTTAATCCAGGTCAGACTCAAACTGGACCCCTTTTAATAAACTGCTATACCGTGAAATGTTTTATCTACAAAATTGCTGACTTTTGATGTTAAATTGGAGCTAAACTCTAAAACATACAAAGGGTCCATAGTAAACAATGCCTTCTTAAAAAGAGATTTGCAAATAGTACATAGAATATAAGGATATTTCACCCAGGAATTAAAATTCTGTCATCATTTACACATCCTCCGCTTGTTTCAAACCTGTCTGACTTTCTTTGTTCTGTAATGTTGAATACATAGGAAGATCAGAATCAGAATCAGAATCGGTTTTATTGCCAAGTGTGCTTATACATAAGTGTATAAACATCCATGTGCTTATACATCCAGTGTACATAAAGTGACAAGTGACAACACAAAATAAATATGAAACAGACAACAAACATTAAACAGAGATGCAATCAGTCAAAAAGCTCTGGATGTTGAATTGCATGTACAGATTTGTTATAAATATACAAGTTATATACTGAAGAATGGGGAAAACAGCTATTGAATTCCATATTTGTTTCTATTAGTATTTATCCATATACTATGGATGTTTTGTGTTCAACAAAAGAAAGAAACCAATAAAAGTTTAGAACTACTTGAATGTGAGTAAATCGTGAGAAAATGTTACTTTTTTGTGTGAACTGGCCTGATGTAATTTCAAAACTGCTCGCCCGAGGGCGCTCAAGGCGTGTTTCTTTCCCATATATGAATAAAATCACTATTAACTTATGTTACTGTATTTGATGGTATCAACTGTATGATAAGAGCACTGAATAGAATATAAACGCTTCAGAACGAGCTTGGGTAATTCATTGGATAAAATCCGAATTATTATTCTACACTTAAATTAAAATAGGCATACATAATAATAATAATAATAATAATAATAATAATAATAATAATAATAACAATAATAATAAAAGGGGGGAATTTGCATTTTATAATCAAATAAATCTTTTTTTTGCAAATTAAATACAGTTTAGTCGACTTGTGTTTCCAATAAACGTGCCACGAATAAACGTTTGGTCTGTCAGGTGCTCGCTTACGTCATCGTGGCAAAAGAAAGTGAAGGGGCAATGTGAGAGTGCATGACATCTCCATTACTGTACAACCCGCTTCGTCTCAATCATCTGTGGGGAAATTCGTGACAGAAGTCATTTAACTCCCTTCGAAATGCTTCCGTTTCCTAATGAAAGGAAGTAAGTGATTCCAGATCTCTCCTAAAGACTGCTAGGATGCGTCTGACCTCGACCGATAAATACAATTTGGTACTTTTCGCACTGGAATTAGGTGAGCCATTTAAACTCGAATGGAGTTTTTACTCATGCTTTGTTTGTAATGTTACTGTAAAAGTCACAGTTTAGTTCATTTGGATGTAATTTACTTTACACATTGTAAACCGAGGATGTTATGAATTGCTCACAAGCCTTTTTAGGAGGAAAATGTGTGTGTAATATTCTGACTGATTTTATTTTTCGGTTATATTTCAGTTTCATTAGCTCAGACAGCATGTGCTGGAGGAACATGCGAAACTATATTTAAAGGTTTCTCTGACTGTCTGCTCAGTCTGGGGGAAAATATGATGAACTATCCCCAAGAGCTGGACGACAGAGAAAACCTTCAGACCATCTGCTCGTAAGTACACACTGTACGCTAGCATCCTTGAAGATAGGCTACTAAGCATCACATAACTGCTGATTTGACAGATCCTTAAACTGAGCTCATGCCAATCATGACTATTTGGACTAAACAAGAGTGTGTTTATCCTCATGCAGATATTGGGATGACTTCCACTCTTGTGCCTCCACCGCAATCGCAGACTGTCAAGAAGGAGCAGCAGACCTTTGGGAAAAACTGAAACTGCAGTCGCGGAGCTTGAACTATCAGGGAAGCTTGTTTGAATTATGCTCCGGGAATAATGGAGTATCTCTAGTTTTACTACCACTGGAACTGAAGATACTGCTGATGTGTTTCTCCACACTCGTGGCTTGGCTTGCTTTTGAGTAATAAACACAAAGATCTGACATGAAACAAGTTACTAAATGGATATTATGCACATCGTCTCTCTTGGAATGAAGCAATTCATGTTTTGATGTACAGTATGCAAATTATGTTAAATATAATACATCTTGGCACTCTTTTGAAAAATAGGCATTGAAGAATTCCAAAATTTGGAATCTAGGTAAACTGTTTTCAATATTTTATTTAATTGTAAGTTATAAAAGATATGGTTAGACTGTTGCTGTGTAATACCTCATTTGAGGAGCAATTACTAGAATATTTTTTTTAATATGATTAAATCATTCATTCATTCATTCATTTTCCTTCGGCTTAGTCCCTTATTAATCTGGGGTCGCCACAGCAGAATGAACTGCCAACTTATCCAGCATATGTTTTATGCAGCGGATGCCCTTCCAGCTGCAACCCATCACTGGGACATATCCATACACACTCATAGACTACTGAGGATTTAGCTTACCCAATTCTCCTATACCGCATGTCTTTGGACTTGTGGGGGAAACTGGAGCACTCGGAGGAACCCACGCAAACACGGGGAGAACATGCAAACTCCACACAGAAATGCCAACTGACCCAGCCGGGACTCGAACCAGCGACCTTCTTGCTGTGAGGCGATTGTGCTACCCACTGAGCCACTGTGCTGCCCATGATTAAATCATTTAATAATAAAAATTGAAGAGCATTTAAATTAAAGACATTAAACTTTATAAAGACCATATAAAGACTTATACTTATTTTTTAATAAGTATAGAGGTGTCTTTTCTGATGTTGAAACTGGAACAAATGAAGTACAAATCAAATAAATCACCTAATGTTTTGATTTACAACCTGTATTTTCTTGAAACTGCACATTTAGTTGTTTTGCTTTTCCCATTTATTTAAATACTTTAAAAAAAAAGTTTAAAACCATCCCACAGCACGCTGTAAATAGTAGGTATTAACAATTTAGATAATTAACAATTGTATGACTGCATATTTTTTATATATTCTTTTTGTAAGCTTATTTATTGCTTCAAATAGCATTATGGGATGTTGTTCTCTGCTCTGACATCTTTAGATGTTCAATACTGAACTTTGTAAATTAGCAAAATGACTTGTGAAAAAAATGTGTACTAGAATTGTTCTGTAATTACACAGATTTATTTATTAGTGCAATCCCACACTGAGATTTATGTAAAAAGGCTCCAAAAAAGTATTTTTATGCCATTTATGGTTCTCAAAAGAACCTTCGGAGAACAAAAGATAATCTTTTGTTTCTTAACAATAATAAAACTGTATTAATAGAGTCATTTTACTATCAAAAAATCCTTTTGCGCAAAAAAGAAAGGTTCCACAGATTAAGTTCTCTATATGGTGCTGTCAATGCCAACAAAGCACCTTTATTGTTAAGAGTGTGTATTTTTCACGGAGGTGGAGCAGTTGCATGTGTTTATTTAAAGTTACAGAGCCTCCAGCGTTCCTCTTTAATGACAGCAGAAACATGAACATCTGTCTAAAGCCATGCACACACTACAGCACATATTAAAATGGAGGAAACGGGATGGAACATTAATAGCAGGAGAAGCACAGATGCTCTTTTTCCTGTGAATCCCGGCCCTCAAAATAGGACCACGGCCTGGTTATTAACACATGCAGTGCTGAGGGTCCGAAGCGATCCCCAAAGGCATTGTGCATTCAATCACTCAAGCACATCTGTCTTCTAGTTTGCTAAATAGCCTTAACAAAACATCAAATCTCATTCAGTCACCCTGAGTGTAGAATATGCCGTACTGTGTGGGATACGTTGCGTGTGAGTCGAAAGTGGAATAAGATTTGCTTGAATTATTTAATCAATATCATTTGCAGTTCTTACATCCAAATGGCTTGTCTCTGCACTGTCTATGCAAATTCCAGAGCAGAAAATGTAAGCGACTCATGAGTGTTTAATTATTTAGAGACTCCTCTGGACTCAGGACAGCTTCCAAAAACACAATAAACCACTCACTTTGGCATGAACGCTTAGCATGTGTTTTTTTTTTTTTTTTGGCATCAGAAGTAGATTTCTTTCAGAAATGTATGCTATTGGAAAACATTGTCTATAAAATGTCTAGAAGTAGCATGATTCTGGGAGAATTTGAATTTCTTTAGTTTTAAATATAGATCACTGTGAATAGATAGACTCAAAAAAAAAGATTTTTGCTGCTTCCTTAAATTACTTATTTAAAATGAACGTAGACAACACAATTCTGGAGATTTTTTGGGGAAAGGTAATTTTTTATCTCCGATCTACTTAAATCTTTTATGTTAACTTAATCGATTTGTGTTGGGACAACATAAATGAATTGTGCAGAACCCTACATTTTTTACAGTGTAGTAATACAAAAAAGTCTGATTTACTAGAGGCTCTGAAAAAGCATCATTTGTTGAAGTCAACAAACTAATGATTTTCAACTCAGAATGTAAAACTTTTCAAATGTTCCAACTCATTTATGTAACAGTGGTGTTTAGGGGGCCTGTTACACAATCCTTTACCTGTCATGTATCCATGTGCTTTTTATTATGTCATGTGATTCCTTTGTTCAGTTTTCCCGCCATTTCGTTAGTTTCAGTAGTTCCACCTGTGTCACACCCCTGTTTGTAATCTGTTTAATCATGCCTTGTGTATTTGTTCTCCTGAGTTCAGTTTATTCCTTTGAGTGATATTATATTGTCACAACTCCTTGTCCTGCCGGCTTTTGATGTTTCCATGTCCTGTTGTAAGTGTTTTGTGTGAATAAATATGAGTTTTTGATAATTCCTGCAATGCAAGTGACCAAAAACAGTATCAGTATCAGCTGAAGACTTCGTTGTTGTTGAAATCCGTATCTGTATTGGCCAAATTGAATCCTACTAATGCATCCTTAATATGTTGCTGCCTATAAAATTTATTCAGTCTTTGTTTTATATCAAGTTACTTTAAAAATATAATGCAGAAGGCGCACATGCAAGTTCAGAGTGCATGCAATGCTTTTAATGCATACACATAACCCTACTCCTCACAGCACTCTTTTATTTAAAAAGCTACGTTCCACCCAATTCCTTCATGTTGTCCCAACACAAATTAAGTTAACTTGTTTTTACAAATGTGTGTAGATTGAACATAAAATAAGTTGTCCCTCCCAAAAACCTCAAGAATTGTGTTGATTCAGCTCATTTTAAGTACTTTGAACAAGCAGCAAAAATAATTTGAGCGAGTAATGTCACTAGTTCTACTAAGTGCATGTGTCTGAGACTGCATGTGCAAGTCTGTAGCCATACTATTGAGATAATTAACCATTTTGATCAATACTGTATAGACTTACACTTGCTGCAAGCTACACTTATAACATAAGTTTACATTTTAAGCATAGTTTTAATATGACAACTGCCCTTTTTGCTGAAAGCAGATCTGAATGTCCAGTTAGACAGTATATGTCTGTCAGCCAACTTTGTGATTTTAGAATAACATTGTATGTCTGTTTATATCAAGATTTGGATCCTTTGAGAATTACCTATGTAACACCATAAAATAACTGCATTCTGAAGGACTGTTTACATGACACCACATTCAAATCAATTTAGTTGTTTTTGCAGATCTGTCTGAACAAAAAAGATTATTTTGACAACGTAGATGCCTATGCCTGATGCTTTTAGTTTAAAACAAAACATATTTAGTACATGGTTGAAGTTAGATATTCATCAAAATTCTAAATAGTCAAGTGTTTTTAAACATTTTTACATACTTTACATCTTGCGTTTTGAAGATCTAGCTAATAGCTGAAAAGACCATTGTACTTGTCCTAAAAAGTTTAGTACAAGCCATGGAAATGCCTCTGATGAATATCATTATGTGAAATATTTAAGGTGTTGTCAGAGCAGATGATGCCGCTGCTCTCTGAGGAGTCTGAAAGTGCTCTTTACAAACAGCAAGAAAACCGTGCAATGTGCTCCATCTCAATGTGAAAATATCAGCATGACTCCATGTGTAGGGCTCTATGTACCTGTGAAGACTCCGTTTACATGTACAGCCCCGAATCAGAAAAAGTTGGGACAGTATAGAAAACACAAATAAAAAAAAGAAAGTAGTGATTTCCAAATTCACTTTGACTTGTATTTCATTGCAGACAATATGATCACAAAATATACAAAGTATTTCATGTTTTGTCTGGTCAACTTTATTTCCTTTGTAAATATATATATTTCCCTGTCATTCAGACCTGCAACACATTCCAAAAAAAGTTGGGACAGGAGCAGTTTAGGGCTAGTAATCAGGTAAATTATGATGTGATGTCAACAGGTGATTGTAATTATGATTTGGTACAAAAGCAGCATCCAAGAAAGGTCTAATCCTTTAGGAGCAAAGATGGGCAGAGAATCGCCAGTTTGCCAACAAATACATGAAAAAATTATTGAAATGTTTAAAAACAATGTTCCTCAAAACAAGATAGGAAGATTTGGATATTTCACCTTCAACAGTGCATAACATCATTAAAAGATTTAAGGAAGTTTTAGTGCGTAAAGGACAAGGGCGCAAGCCTAAACTGAACAACTGTGATCTCCGATCCCTCACTGCATCAATAATTAGCATTCATCTATAAGCTATATCACCACATAGCTCATTTACCACAATACATTGTTACATCCACAAATGCCAGTTAAAACTGTACTGTGTCAAAAGAAAGCCCTATGTTAACAGTGTCCAGAAGCGCCGTCGACTTCTCTGGGCTAAGAGGCATCTGGGATGGACCATCATGGGAAAAACCGGGCTAAATTTCGGCAGTCATTGAAATTCTATAGACATA
>CAIGQW010003714.1:0-10458 GCA_903798125.1 Danio choprae | reverse complement strand
ATGTGTATATGTATATGTATATATATATATTATGTTTTGTTTCTCTTGATTTTTTTCTCTTTTAAAATTTGTATTTAATATTTTTTTCCTAACACACACATTTAGGCTACTGATTTTTGAACTGTTGTAAGTAATCTATTTATTTGTTTATTTATTTATTGTTATATTTATTTATGTGGTTTTATCGTTTTCAGTAAATGACAGGAGCAGTCAAATCACATTAATAAATCTTTATTATCATGTTTTCCATTTTGATTTGAGATGTTTTAAACAGCATTTTGTGCTTCAGGGTAAGCAAAGATTGTCTATAGAGAATTACATGATGACTGTCACTAAATTACTAATGATTTTTATACCAATGTAAGTGACTTCTAAATAATTCTTATTTACTTTACATCAAAGCTTTTCCCCAGAATAAAAACAGGATTTTATTTTTTATTTATTTACACTTTTTAATCTGCACCTTAAAGGCACAAGACATAAAAAGGTTCATGGTTGGTAAGAGTTTTTATTTATTTATTTATTTTTTTTAAGATTTTTGCATAAATACAAAAGCCCAGAGTTCACGAGAACAAGACGAGACACGATTAAAAAAAATAAAAATAATAATAATAATAATAATAATAATATATATATATATATATATATATATATATATTTATTTTTTTTTTTTATTTATTTATTTTTTTTTTTCAAAAATGCTTATTGATAAAATATATGAATGGTCATATATATGAATATTTATGATTTTTATTTTTTTCGCAAAATGCTAAACTATTTGATTTCTTTGAAATCAACTTCTATTTTAATGAATTTTATGCAGTAAAAGACATGAAAACATTGCAAAATATATGAATTTTTATGTCTTTTTATTCATTCATTCATTTTCCTTCAGCTTAGTCCCTTTATTTATCAGGGGTCGCCACAGCAGTACTTATCCAGCATATGTTTTACACAGTGGATGCCCTTCCAGCTGCAATTTAGTACTGGGAAACACCCATACACACTCATTCACACACATACACTACGCCCAATTTAGTTTATTCAGTTCACCTATAGCTCATGTCTTTGGATTGTGGGGGTAACCAGAGCACCCGGAAGAAACCCATGCCAACATGGGGAGAACATGCAAACGCCACACAGAAATGCCAACTGACCCAGCCGGGGCTCGAACCATCAACCTTCTTGCTGTGAGGCAACAGTGCTAACCACTGAGCCACCGTGTCGCCCTAGTCTTTTTATATATAATTTTAAACAATAACAAAATATTGGGTAATATATGATTGGAAAAAAGATTTTTTGTTAACTGAAAAAAATAACAAAATAAAAAAAACTATTTAACTGCTTTTTGAAATCAGCTTGATATTGTAATGTTATTTTACTTCTATTTTAATGAATTCTGTGCAGTAAAGACCATGCAAACATTTCAAAATATATTGCTATAAACTCTACCGTCTGGCATTTCTTTCTTCGCATACATTCTTCAATTGTTAAAGGGATAGTTCAATCAAAACTGAAAACTCAGTCATCAGTTACTCACCCTTCATTTGTTTCAAACCTCAATGAGTTTCGTCATTCTCTTGAACACACAAGAAGATATTTTAAAAGAAAGCTGAAAACCTGTAACCATTGACTTATACAATATGTCTTTCCTTCTATGGAAGTTAATGGTTACAAGTTTCCAGCATTCTCCAAAATACCTTTTTTTTATGTGCAACAGAATAAACTCATAAGTAAATAGAGTAAATAGTGAGTAAACTTTCATTTCTGGGTGAACTGTCCCTTTAATGTGTTCACTTGTTGTCTTGTTAGCACATTAACCTTACAATTGTACAACTGTGGGTAAAAAACCCCAATGCTTAACATGTTTCAGGTTTAACAGTTTTTCTGAAATAAAATTGTGTGCCCATTTATGGCCACTTTAAACCCTGTAGCCTAGAGCAAAAGCACTTCTGACCTTGCAGCTTGTCAACAACGTATCCAAACCTCACCTTCAGGCCTTTTCTCACTTATCGGAAACACATAGCTGTAAAGATTATGGTTTCACTTAACCATAGCTTTGCTTTGAAGGGTCATCATGGTGATTTTCTGGGAATCACAGAAGCGGTTTCAGGTTTAGACCCCAATATGAGCACAGTTCGTGCCCGTGATGGTAGCACCTCCTCCGGGTCTGGCGGTTCTGGCGTTATCTCTCTTCAGTCTGCCATTACTGAGAGGTAATTGTGTTTCTCCTCACTAAATCTATGGGGGCTCGGTATACACCTGTTGTGAGGATTCAATGGCATTGATTTTTCACACTAGGCTGTAAAACCTGTCTGTCACTAACAGCGCAATCTTGATCTCCACAGGGAGGGAGGAGTGCCAGTGTCATTCCTCTGACCCGAAACCCTCCGTCTCCGTTGTTTTTTTCCATCTCTGCAGAGGTTCAAACAACAGGTGGGCAGACGCTCGTCACTCTGTGCCCCCTTTGAAATCATTTGAGGAGCCCTTAAAGGAATAGTTCACCCAAACAATGATTTTTCTTTCTTGTTTTACTTTTAAAGAGGTCATATCTTCTTCGTGTTTTTCTATTTCTTTGGAGTGTTAAAGGTCCCATGAAATTAAAAAAACAGTTTTTTAGATGTTAGTATCAGTATGGACCCTTTTCACAAGACTGTTATGACTTATAAACCCACGCCAACACAGGGAGAGCATGCAAACTCCACACAGAAACGCCAACTGACCCAGCCGAGGCTCGAACCAGTGACTTCTTGCTGTGAGGCGAACGTGCTACCCACTGCGCCACTGTGAGGCCCTAATTTAATTTAATTTAATTTAATTTATTTTGTTTTATTTTATTTTTATTTTTTTTTACTTTTTTATTTTTACTTCACTTTTATTTTAATTTAATTTTTTATTTTAATTTTATTAAACCATTTCCATTGTTCTATTAAGCCATGTAGGTGTGTAAATAAAACAAGTTAACTTTTTTGGGTGAGCTATCTCTTTAAATATTTCTGCTATGACAGGAGCAGAACAGGAGCAGCTTAAACAAACAAACAAACAAACATAAATAACATAAATGACATAAAAGTTGTAAAAAACACTGCCTCCGTCTGTGAACCCTTTCTGTGTGAATGCAGATGGAATTGACACAGTGCTCTCAATAAAGCGTGGTGCAGAAAACAGCGATTAGCATCTGTAGCGAGATGTTTACAGCGCTATTGCTGGCTCTCGTGCACCGCTGCTCTCCAACAGCTCTCTCAAACCTCTTCTCTGCTGCTTTTTTTTTCCTGCCAGTAATTTTAATTTGTTGTTGCCAGTGTTACATATTCAAGAGGGATGAGCTACAGCAGCGTGTAAGTTCACACTGTGTCCTCCAGGCAGGAAAAAAAAACTGAAATATGAAGGAAAGAGGGAATTGAGCCGTTGTTGACCTCAGTTCTTCTATTTCAAAGACTACTGAGCTGTCTTGCTTTCTTAAACAGCATCTTAGCTGCAATAAAACCTTATAAGTGGTTGATTTGGAATGCTTTACATAGGCAGCCACTCGTTTACAAGAGACTCAACTCACTATTTGTAGTGCTTGGCAACAGAATAGTGTTGTGCTAACAATGCAGATTTATTATTGTAAAGTCATGTTTGTGCAACACAAACAAGTTTGTCTGCCATGATATTCACTACAAGATCATGCATTATATAATTGTGTGCATACACTCATCGGCCACTTTATTAGGTACACCTGTCCAACTGCTCGTTAACACACATTTCTAATCATCCAATCACATGGCAGCAACTCAATGCATTTAGGCATGTAGACATGGTCACGATCTGCTGCAGTTCAAACCGAGCATCAGAATGGGGATGAAAGACTTTGAATGTGGCATGGGCCACAGCAGCAGAAGACCACACCAGGTGCCACTCCTGTCAGCTAAGAACAGGAAACTGAGGCTACAATTCACACAGGCTCACCAAAATTGGACAATAGAAGATGGAAAAATGTTTGGTCTGACGAGTTTTGGTTTCTGCTGCAACATTCAGATGGTAGGGTCAGAATTTGGCGTCAACAACATGAAAGCATGGATCCATCCTGCCCTGTATCAACTGTTCAGGCTGGTGGTGGTGGTGGTGTGGGGGATATTTTCTTGTCACAGTTTGGGTCCATTAGTACCATTTGAGCATTGTTGCTGACCATGTCAATCTCATTAAGACCACAGTGTACCCATCTTCTGATGGCTACTTCCAGTAGGACAACGCGCCATGTCATAAAGCGCGAATCATCTCAGACTGGTTTCTTGAACATGACAATGTGTTCACTGTACTCAAATGGCCTCCACAGTCACCAGATCTCAATCCAATAGAGCACCCTTGGGATGTGGTGGAAATGGACATTCACATCATGGATGAGCAGCAGACAAATCAGCAGCAACTGTGTAATGCTAACATGTTAATATGGACCAAAATCTCTGAGGAATATTTCCTGTACCTTGTTGAATCTATGCCACGAAGGATTAAGGCAGTGCTGAAGGCAAAAGAGAGTCCAACCCAGTACTAGTAAGGTGTACCTAATAAAGTGGCCGCTGAGTGTACAGTGTACAGTACTCAGCATATAGAAGTACACCCCATATTAAAAATGTATATTTTTCTCAGTGAGTATGGTATAAATGGTATATATTTTTTATGTTTCTCTTATGTTTTTTTTAAATTTGTTTTGGCTTTGGTTCTAACTAATCTAATGCATATGCACAAATATATTATTGTAAAGCATAATTCACATTAACATAGTTGAAATTGTTGATGAAAACAGCTTTGTGAAGATCAACTGGAATATATTAGAATATGGTATGGAAACTTGACTATCAAGACAATTAAGATTCTACAATAAAGCAGCTTTAGAATATAAAAGTGGCATTATTTAGTTCTAATTAATAATGTAGTGTTGTCTCAGTTCAAATAAATAATGGTTATTGCAATCTTACATTTTTGTAGATTGCCCCTTTGATATTGACTCGTTTTTCCAAAGATTAAATTAGTTCTAACAGCTGCTATCTTCAGTGCATTCTGGGATTGGCCTCACTGTTGAGCGACATTAAATGCTACCTTGGTATTTGGCCAAAAGCAAGCATCTTAAATGCAGCTTAATTATTTATCCCATGCTTTTTGAGAAAACATTTAAAAAAAAAATACTGGCATGAATATTCTAACACACACAAAACAACTTTTATTTTATTTTATTTTAAATGGATATAAAAAGTAAATAGATACATAATTTAAATAAACAGATATAACAAATAAATAGATATATTTCATGACAACATTTAGTAAAAATTTTCATGAAAAGTATCTGGTTATTTTTTATATCTATTTATTTAGACTATTAATTTTTAATTATATATTTATTAAATATTATATATTTTATTATATTTTTATTTTTATTATTTAAACTTTTTTGTGCATTAGAATATTCAATTGTATTTTATTTTATTTTATTTCATTTTATTTTAAAAAGATATAAAAAATAGATAAATATTTAAAATAATACAGATATAAAAAATAAATAGATATATTTCATGACAAAATTTAGTAAAACAACGTATGAAACGTATCTGTTTATTTTTTATATTTATTTATTTAGAATATATTTTTTTTATTATATATCTATTTAAAATAAAATAAAATAAAATTGTTGTTTTTGTGCATTAGAATATTCAATTGTATTTATTTTATTTCGTTTTATTTTATTTTAAATAGATATAAAATAAAAAGATAACTATTTAAAATGAACAGATATAAAAAATGTGATATATTTCATGACAACATTAGTTTATTTTTTCATAAAATGTGTTATTTTTTATATCTATTTATTTAGAATATTTATATTTTATTATACATATGTTGAAAATAAAACAAACTAAAATAAAATACTGTTTAATGTTAGAATACAAGAAGGTCGCTGGTTCGAGCCTTGGCTGGGTCAGTTGGCGTTTCTGTGTGGAGTTTGCATGTTTTCCCTGTGTTTGTGTGGGTTTCCTCTGGGTGCTCCGGTTTCCAAAGTCCAAAGACATGCAGTATAGGTGAATTGGGTAAGCTAAATTGTCCATAGTGTATGTGTGTGAATGAGAGTGTATGGTTGTTTCCCAGTGATGGGTTGCAACTGGAAGGGCATCCGCTGCGTAAAACATATGCTGGATAGGTTGGCGGTTCATTCCACTGTGGCGACCCCAGATTAATAAAGGGACTAAGCCGAAAAGAAATGAAGGAATGAATGAATGTTAAAATATTTTCTCAAAAAGCATACACTGTTAAAAAAAATGTCTGTGAAAACTACAGTAAAACATTTTAAATAAAAATAATAGTATATTTCTGTATCACATACATCACATTTTACTCTCTATTATGTAACACAAATACAAATTGTTACAGTGAAAATAAATTTTGGGTTAAATATAGGAAAAAAACAAACAAACTGTAACTTCTTAAGCAAGTAATTACCCTAAAATCAGTATAGCTCTGTAAAATAACTATTAAATTAAATACTATAAAATTTACTGTATAAAACCTTACACACTTTAAATTCTACAGTAGCAAGATGTAAAACATATGATGCAAATTTTTATTTTCGTCTTAAATGCCGTCTACGCAGACAGCACACAAGTGTTTTCAGCATTGCTGTTGTCTCCCAGTTGCATGTAAATGAGACAGAAGCTTCTTGCACTAATGGTCATTACGTCAAGCTCTTCAGGATTCTGTTCCTTTAAGTGCTTTGCTTCATCTGCTGCTTCTGGGTTCAAGCTTTGTTCTTTCTCCATTTGTCTTTAGCTCTTTTTTCACACTTTGACTAGTAAGTGTGCATATATTTACATGAATATATATATTTATATGTTTATTCATACTGTGAAGGAAACCCAGGGCATGACAGGAATCCCATAGTAAATCTTTAGCCCTAGCTCACAGCAAAACATGTGATTTAAATAGGAGCTCTATGGGGTTTTTCCTTTGTAAAGAAGAGGGAAATGAGCCTGTTTGAAGTGGAGCATCACCTCTTGAATGCTAATCACTTTTTCTGGACATGCAGAGAATCAGTCAATTATCTGATCAATAGTCAGGATGTGCATATGAATTTCATGCCTTACCTTTCTTACAGTCTTTTTTTTTTTTTTTAAGTCTTGCAACCTTTTATTTGTGTTTTTTGTTACTCTGAATTTTATTGACCAACACAGAAAATATATCATATCTAAGCTAGTTTGTTGAAGTTTGGAGTTTTGTTTTTACCACCAGAAGTTGTTGGAGGGGAGATCAATGTTCCGTAATATAACCCAAAAGTGTAAGTCAAATTTATATATAGTTTGCTTTAGCAAGTGTAAATAAATACTTGTTAATTACAGACAATTTCTTTAAATATACATATACACTATTGTATATGTATATTTAAAGTATATATATTTTTTTATATTGTATATGTTTTTTGTATATTGTAAATGTTTTTTGTATATTGTATATGTTTTTTTTGTGCATTTTATTTTATTTATTTATTCATTCATTCATGCATTAAATGTTTTGGCTCAGATTTCTTAAGAAGAAATAAATAAATGTTTTTTTTTAATTAAATAAACACCCTTAAATCACTAACTTTTTAAAAATATTCATATTCACACAATAGTTTTTTTGAGCATTTTATTTATTTATTTATTTATTTTATTTATTTATTTATTTATTTATTTATTTATTTATTTATTTATTTATTTATTTATTTATTTATGTATTTATGTATTTACTTATTCATTTATTTATGTATTCATTTTAATTTTAATAAAATAAATTTACATTTAAATGTTTTGAATATTACTTTTTTATATTAATTTATACTTTTTTAAAATATACATATTCACACAATATTTTATTTTTGTACGTTTTTTTAATTATATTTATTTTGTTTGTTTGTTTGTTTGTTTGTTTGTTTGTTTGTTTGTTTGTTTGTTTGTTTGCAGTTTACCATTAAATGTCTTGGCTCAGATGTTTTAGAATATTTTTGTTTTTCTTTAACTATTATTGCTTAAATTTATCAAAAGTGCCATTTAAGGGTGCAATAATGTTACAAATAATCTTGAATTCAAATAAATGATGACGTTTAGAACATTTTTACTCATCAAACCATCAGCTTTTTTAAATAAAAAATTATTTATTCATTAATTTTCCTTTCGGCTTAGTCCCTTTATTCATAAGGGGTCACAGCGGAATGAACCGCCAACTTATCCAGCATATGTTTTACACAGCGGATACCCTTCTAGCTGCAACCCAGTACTGGGAAACCCCCATGCACTCTCGCATTCACACACATACACTACAGCCAATTTAGTTTTTTCAATTCGCCTGTACAGCATGTCTTTGGACTTGTGGGGGAAACCGGAGCACCCGGAGGAAACCCACGCCAACACGGGGAGAACATGCAAACTTCACACAGAAACGCCAACTGACCCAGCCGGGACTCGAACCAGCGACCTTCTTACTGTGAGGCGATTGTGCTAACCACTGAGCCACCATGCCACCCTGCATCAAATTACAAAAAGAAAAACATGACCTCTTATGCAAGGAGATTCTAGTGTCTCGGGTGCGGAGCAGTAAATTTGATGTTCTCTCTTTCGTTGTCAATCTCACACAATAATTTTTTTCCTTTTTTTGAAAGTTGTGAAAACACTATCGTTGAGTTTTTCTTTTATTATTTGAGTAAATAAAAAGCAAAACATGTATTTGTGGTGCTCTCCCATTCACTGCAAGTTTACCCAACTATGACAACTTCCGCTGCTGAGAAACCCGGACATCTGAAAAGGGTCAATTTCGCCAAATGTTTTCATTTTCACCATTCACAATTTAAAGCAAGTTTAGTTGTAATTTAAGCTTTTACAGCTTCTTCTTCTTTTTTTTATATCCAAGGCACTTCAACAATATCCCTTTATTTTGTGCAAAACAGTAAACATGATGAAGGTTACGGGTGTCAGAAGTTAGCAGGAATGGTTCAGAACTTGCTTTGAATGACTTGGGATAACTTCAAGTAAGGCTAAACCTTGAAATGTAGGACATTGTATGTTGTTCTCTAATTTTTATATTCACTTATTGACCATACTGGAACATCTGTCTGAGCCGAAGGGAGATTGAGTTACTGACAGGCTGTGAGCAGATAAACTGTACATGCACTGGAAAAACGATTCATTGGATTTACAATTTGTTTTAATGGTAACTGATTACAAACAAATGATATAGCCTGCATTTAAACAAACACATGAATTTAGTAATGTTGTTTGTTAAAATTCAGCCCATATTTGTCATATATTCAGCTCATATAGTGTTTACAACCGCTTACCTTTAAAAAAAAAAAAAGTAAATCCAATGATTGTTTTTTTTCCCCAGTGTGTGTGTGAATATAAACTTTTTTTTCCCAGTGTGAAGTGAGTGATGTATAGCACAGGATGAATGATGCCTTTGTGTACTGAAATCATTTGATATCCACTGTCCGGCTTGCAGCAATGCCTGTCGTGTCAATGTCAGACTAAAATATTAACATGGCACCAATTACTCCTCTGCAAGTAACAGCAAAGTGACAAGGAGAAAAGACCTAGAGAGAGAAAGAGAGAGTGAGAAATCAGGCAATAATTCTGTCCAATCTTCACAATTGCTTTAGATTTTCTGACCACGTGAATACCCCCAAATTAATAATTAACAGTGATTGTTGAAGCACTGATGGAGGTCAGAAGTGAAAACTGGAGAGAGAGAGAGAGAGAGAAAGAGGGAGATAGAACACTGTATACTATTTAGCTCTCTGGGATTGTTCATTTAGGAGTAACAAAAGTGTTATTTGTGAAGCCATAATCATATAATTCAAGAGTTCAGATAAGAGACCAGCTGCGATCAATCATATCACGTGCTCCTCTCGAAATTAGTTTGTGAAACTTCACTTAATATTTTTTGTGCGGTATTTTATTGTAATTAAGATTATTCATTCATTCATTTTCATTTCGGCTTAGTCCCTTTATTAATCTGGGGTCGCCACAGCGGAATGAACCGCCAACTTATCCAGCATGTGTTTTACGCAGCGAATGCCCTTTTAGCTGCAACCCATCTCTGGGAAGCATCCATACACACCCATTCACACACATACACTACGGGCAATTTAGCCTACCCAATTCACCTATAGCGCATGTCTTTGGACTGTGGGGGAAACCGGAGCACCTGGAGGAAACCCACGCCAACTCGGGGAGAACATGCAAACTCCACACAGAAACGCCAACTGACCCAGCCGAGGCTCGAACCAGCGACCTTCTTGCTGTGAGGCGAACGTGCTATCCACTGCGCCACCGTGAGGCCCGTAATTAAGATTAAAAAAATGCTTTTTCAGAGTATTTCATGCTAAAGAAATCATATAATTTATTTTATATAAAACAAAAACAAACAAAAGGTTTAAAAAAAATCCATCAGTGGAGCAAA
>CAIGQW010003710.1:0-10239 GCA_903798125.1 Danio choprae | reverse complement strand
ACACACACACACACACACACACACACACACACACACACACACACACAGAGAGAGATTAAAACAACGCACCAACCCTTTTGCTGTAGCTTTGGGAGTTCATAATAAAACCTCTAAGTTGTGCAGAAAATGTCAAAATATTGACGATTCCCACATTGCCCTGCTATATGTCCATCTATTTTTCTTTCAAAGCGTCTTTCTCTGTTGTGGAAATTGATTGTGTGGGAATAAAGTGAGAGCGCTGTGCTGAACAATGTTGGTCCGGCGCTGTTTCTCTTTTATGGGATAATAAAGAGGTGTTTTTATGCGCTGACTGAGGGATGTGCATTAAATCTCTCTCTGAAGCAGCGGGTTTGAAGAGAGCTGCTTCTTCAACTCTTATTACCTGCAGCTGCTAAAAAAATGCAAGATCGAACCACATTTTACCAGTTAGTTTGAGCTCGGTGGTCACAAAACGTCTGTTGGAGCAATTCATTACTTAGTCAATTGAGGTTTGATGGTGTAAAGTTAAAGGTTTCCTGCATTCACACCGTATGAACTTCTCTAGGCTGCTGTAAACACGATAGGACAACTTTTATTGACACATTCAGAAATGCATAATCTGAGTATTTAAATCTACATGTCATGGTGTTGTGCTATTAATTAACAATTAACTAACTAGATGTCGAATTGGACATTCTAGGTTGACTCATTTATATTTATTAAACAACGAAGCACCACCTAAATGTAATTACTGCCAAGCTGAACTTACCATCAAACATATTTTGTTGGAATGTAGAAGTTTGAATACTATTAGAAATGTTTTTTATAAAGAGAGCACTTTGATTGATATGTTTAATAAGGTACCACCAGGAAGAATCTTACATTTTTTAGCAAAAATTGAACTGAAAAATCATATTTAACTGTGATCTATTGTGTGAATTATTTATTTCTATTTTATATATTTGTCTTTATATACTTGTCAATAACTTTTTATTGTAATAGGAATTTGTTTTTATCATGTAATGTTTTTATGCATATCCCTTTTGCCATGAAATAGCCATAAGTTGCTGATGTGGCAATAAATAAATAATAAATAAATAAACAATTAACTTTGACTTTTGGTTAGGAAATTATTGTTAATGGTTTTTCAAAATATCTTCTTTAGTGTTTAACACAAGAAAGAAAATCATAAAGGTCTGGAACACTGAGGGAGAGTAAATAGTGAGTAAATTTACATTTTTGGGTGAACCAATAGTAGCAGTAGTTTATTTAAATAGCACATTTTTACAACACAGTGTCGCCCAAAGTGCTGAACACAATCAATACTAATCAAAATAACAAATCACACAGCACATTAATAACAACTTCACAACAGGTTGTTAAAATCAAGTAAAGTTGGAGCATGTCGAATGTGAGGTGGAACCATGTTCCAGCATTTTGGGGCGATAACAGCGAAAGCCCGATGCCCTCTTCGCTTACACCGGGTCCTTGGTAAAGAGAGAAAAGACTGATCTGATGACTTTAATGACCCACCGGGACCGTATACATGTAGAAGATCTAATAAATAAGGCGGTGCCAGACCATTTAAAGATTTATAAAAATGAATTAACTTAAAATCAATCTGGAACCTGACAGGCAGCCAGCCCAGAGAGGAAAGAACTGGAGATATGTGTTCCTGCAGTCTATTCAGGGCATTTTCTCTTGAACTATTCATTTTAGCAGCTGTGGAACAACTAAATGTCTAATTTTCTTATTGCAAACATTTATTTTATTTGCAGATACTCACCAGGAACCATTCCAGCCAGTGTAGATGTGGGGTAGCTGCCCTGCCCGGTCGGAGGAATGTGAGGTGGATATCCAGGTAGGGTTGTGTTGGCCATATCTCGCCCTACACACACACACAGATAAACACACAACACACACTTACTGTTCTGTTCATCAGCAATCAATCAATCAATTAATCAATCAATCAATCAATCAATTAATCAGCTCACACTTACTGCAAATATAATGATTTTATTAATCCCCTCAGATGTACTGTACAGAACAATTAGCGAATAGACGTCACCATGCATGCCCAGTTTATTAATTAGGTCACACTTTATTTTAATGTACAGTTCGCATGATTAATTAACAGTTAACTATGACTTTTAGCTCAATAAACTCCTAATTTGGTGCTTGCTAATTTGTTAAAGTAGTAGTTGGGTTTAGGTATTGGGTAGGATTATGGAAGTAGAATAAGATCATCCATAAGTTCATATTTTAATAATAGGCCGGTAATAAGCCATTAGTTTATACTGAGAATTAAAACTTAAACTAATGTGCTACCATTAATTGTTTTAAGAACTGTTTGTATTAACAGTGTTCTTTAATTTTAGGCATCTAATGAAAACTGCAATACTGAGTTTTTGCTTTTAGTGCAAATATCCAAAAATTCATAAATCAAGAAGCATTTTCTAGATTAACAAAAAATATTGTCTTGTTTTCAGAAATAATGAGTCAAAATTAAGTAAAGTTTATTTATAAACTAATTTGGAGAGGATCACGTGCTTATGATTGCTTACAGCTGGTCCCGCATCAGCTCGCAATTGATTCACCAATCAGATGATTCCTAGATCACCATAAATAACCAGAGTTTCCTTATCTCAGTACCTTTGTCTTGAAGAACTCCTCCCACCCACCCCTACTCCTCCTCCTTCCCAGATGGGCGACACGATGGCCCAGTGACTAACACTGTCGCCTCACAGCAAGAATGTCTCTGGTTAAAGTCCCAACTAAACTAGTTGACATTTCTGTGTGGAGTTTGCTTGTTCTCCCCGTGCTCGCGTGGGTTTTCCCCGGGTTCTCCGGTTTCCTCCCACAGTCCAAAAACACGCAATTTAAGTAAATTGAACACACTAAGCAATACCATTGCCAAGCTCTTAATAAGTATACATCTCTTTTCAGCCATTCTTTTAGCCAGAAATAAGTCGGGGGAGTTCATCGAGATCTACCTGAGCTCAAGCTCCCCTCTCGCCCTGCAAACGGGAGGCAGCCCAGGGCTCGAGGATCTCGTGAGCTCAAGGCTCTCCCCCGGGACAGCATGCCAAACAAGCTATATTACCAATCATCAGCTAAGTGTGAACTCTTGAAGTGTTATTTCTTTAAAACAAGCGAAATAAACTTACTTCAAAGTGAAAACAAGATTATTTTACCTGTTTTAATGAAAAACTTCCTTCATTTTGACTTATTATTTCATAAAACAAGACAATATTTTTTGCATGTCTAGAAAATGCTTCTTGATTTAAGCTTTTTTTGCAGTGTAGTTTGGAAATAAATCCTGCACATTGGATAAAAGCAGGTTTTTAATTTAACTTGTTTTATTTTATTGACATGTTAAATGTAAAGCTTTTCACCGAAGGGATTTTGGCTATGTCTTTTACGTCACCATGCAGACACAATGCATTTTACTGTGCCTTTAGGAATAAAACATTATAAAACATTCATGAACACATAAACAAACCTCTCCATAAAAACATTCAGAATATTGATAGGAACAAAACTATTGAGTTTAGTGTATATATGAGTGCAGCCGAAGTCATGAAAAAACTAATTTTGTGAATAAGACCTCAGTATGACTGAAATCTATAGACGCAAATAGATAAAGCACTATAAAATGTACACTAGAGGTGTTTTCATGCATTTTTTCCACACTAGCTTTAAATCAGCATCCTATAAAACACTGCAAGATTTGCAATAAAAGTACAAAATTGTGACTATTTATAAATGATCTTTTAATATTATAAATATTTTTTCACGGGCGTCACGGTGGCTCAGTGGTTGGCACTGTGGCCTCACAGCAAGAAGGTTGCTGGTTCGAGTCCCGGCTGGGCCATTTGGCATTTCTGTGTGGAGTTTGCATGTTCTCCCCGTGTTGGCGTGGGTTTCCTCTGGGTGCTCCGGTTTCCCCACAGTTCAAAGACATGCGGTATAGGTGAATTGAATAAAAGGTGAATTGAAAGCTGCGTAAAACATATGCTGGAATAGTTGAAGGTTCATTCCGCTGTGGCGAACCCTGATAAATTAGAGACTAAGCCGAAGGAAAATGAATGGATGAATATTTTTTCACAGCAGAATAAATGCAAACATTTTTGTCTTGTTTCTAGTTCTTGTTTCAAAATATTGTTTTGTTTTCAAAAATAATCAATCAAAACTAAGTGGGTTTTCCTTAAAGCAGTCTAAATTGTCTCCAGTGGTGTAAGTAAGCTTAATAATAAAAAAATAAAAACAAGCTTGGGCAGCACGGTGGCGCAGTGGGCTATAGATTTCAGTCATACTGAGGTCTTATTCACAAAATTAGTTTAGACTTCAGCTGCACTCATATGTACACTAAACTTAATAGTTTTGTTCCTATTAATATTCTGAATGTATTCATGGAGGGGTTTGTTTATGTATTGAAACCTTTTTTTTTTATAACATTTTATTGCTTATTTTTGCTTTGAAAGTATTTTAAGTCTGACTGGTGCATGCAATGTAATAAGCACTGAATTCAAGATTGGTCCTGCAAAATTCTTTGTGACAGAAACGCAGCAACGTATTTTCCATAAAAAAGCAAATGCTGTGTATCAATGGATTTATTCTTGTCCTTTTGAGGTCAGAACAGAGAACAGATGTAAGCCCCGGTCAAAGCGAGCGGCTCATACCGGTCTCCGCTAAACACTCAAAGTCTCTTATAGCAGTAAAAAGCTCCACATTCAGAGCAGTAATTGGGGCTGACGCTTGGCTGTCCTACTCAACAACACGAAGCCTGGACCCAGCCGAGCGCTGAAGCCTGACACCCCTCACAGACTAATGTTTTTGTTCAAGAAAAGGGGGGCTGGGAGCTTTTACTGGGGACGCTGGGGGAAACTTGGCCACCAGTTCAATTCTAATGAGCAGGACCGTGTCCATCAAAGCCCAGTGTAATCCTGTGTGGACTAGTATGCTTTGCCAACAGACAGAAAAAACACACTAAACTGTGAAAGCTTCACTAAAAAAATAAATGTTTCTAGTCTAGATACCTACAAATTCTTAAATCAAGAAGCATTTTCTAGACTAGTAAAAAAAACATTGTTTATTTTCAGAAATAATGAGTCACAATTAAAAGTTAAGAGTTTTTCCTCATACGTATATCTTTCAGTCTGAAATTTATTTCTTCATTTTCCTTCGGCTTAGTCCCTTTGTTCATCAGGGGTCGCCACAGCGGAATGAACCGACAACTGATCCAGTATATGTTTTACACAGTGGCTGCCCTTTGAGCTGCAACCTAGTACTGGGATACACCCATACACTCTCATACACTACGAACAATTTAGTTCATCCAATTCACCAAAAGCACATGTGTTTGGACTGTGGGGGAAACCGGAGCACCCGGAGGAAACCCACAGCAACATGGGGAGAACTTGCAAACTCCACACAGAAATGCCAACTGGCCCAGCTGGGACTCGAACCAGCAACCTTCTTGCTGTAAGGCGACAGTGCTAACCACTGAGCCACCGTGTCGCCCTCAGTCTGAACTATCACTTTAAAATAAGGTTGTATTAGTTATTGTTAGTTAATGCATGTGGATGTTAATAATAAATGTTGAACTATGATTAATAAATGCTGTACAAGTATTTTCCATAATTACACTGTAAAAAATACTGGTTGCCTTAATTTTAAGCTAAATCAAATTAACCTTATGAGTCATTTGAACTTATATGATGTTAAACTGACTTAAAACAGCTTCCGTAACTAATAAAATTAAGTTGAAACATGATTAACTTAGTTACAATTAACTAAAACATATGTTGTCATGTCTTATTGATCATATATTTTTTTGTTAACTAACATTAACTAATGAAACCTTATTGTAACGTGTGACCATTTTATTGACCTGACTGGCAGATTATTTAGCTTATTTTAAGGAAACACTCACTTAATTTTGACTTATAATTTTTGAAAACTAATATTATTTATAGTCTATAGAAAATGCTTTTCTGCTTGAGAATTTTTAGATATTTGGATGAGAAGCGAGACAAAAACCTTTATTCATTCATTCATTTTCATTTCGGCTTAGTCCCTTTATTAATCTGGGGTCGCCACAGCGGAATGAACCGCCAACTTATCCAGCATATGTTTTACGCAGCGGATGCCCTTCCAGCTGCAACCCATCTCTGGGAAACATCCATACACACCCATTCACACTCATACACTACGGACAATTTAGCTTACCCAATTCACAAAAACCTGTAGTAAGAAATAAATTTTTAGCAGTGCTGTTTCTGCTGTGACAAAAAATATTTATAAATATATTTTAGTTTAATATTTAATTAGATCTATTTCATTTATATTGGAGTATAAATATACTTTTAGTATTAAAACGTAATAAATAATCACAATTTTGACTTTTTCTTGCAGTTCTGCGTGATTAGTCAATGCAATTATGTCTTAAATGTTGTTGTCCTGGAAAAATGAAGGATGTGATGAATGTGTTTCAGTGTCCAGGGTTATAAGACAGACACATTCTCATCATATTGTGTCTCTTTCAGCATCTGTTTTCTCTGTCCGATCAGCTTCTGTCATGGTAAATAAGATACTGTTTTACATACTGTGTTTATTTACTGATACCTTTAAAATCACTTTAGTGGATTGGACATTTATGTGCTTGATTGCACACTTCAGTTCTTCAGTTTTATATATATAAAAATTTTATTTATATATATATATATATATATATATATATATATATATGCATTTTACCTGCCTCAATAATGTCAACATGCAGGAAACAAACATCACCTATTCAATTTGTCTAAAGCGCTATGCTGAAAATCAGGGCGACCTTAGGATTATCCCAAATAAGCGAAAGGCTGGAGTGCAAACACTTGCTTTAACGTGGCTGTATTAAATTGTCCACGACAGGGACACCTTAATGTTCCGACAGTGAGGCTACGGGAAACGTTTGACCTCTATTTTCTACATTCAGGATGCAGCAATTTATCACCAGCCAAAAAAAACCCGGCACCCTAATTAATTACAACTAAGCAAAGGATGTTTGGAGAGCCAAATTGCCCTAATTCCCTGAATGCACGGTGAAAGTCGTTTGTTATCAAATGTGTGCTCAAAGGTTAGTTTGCTTTTTTGTGAAGATGGAATAAGCATTAATTCGTGTGACTAGAAGCGTGGTGCCCTCAGGTGCAGACATGGAGAGAGAGAGAAACTATTGCTTACTTTAAGGTTACAAATTATTGCATTTTCCAAAAAGTTCATCAGAGCTTTTTAACATATAGTGCTGGATCAGGGCCTCACAGTGGCGCAGTGGGTAGCACGTTCGCCTCACAGCAAGAAGGTCGCTGATCGCTGGTTCGAGCCTCGGCTGGGTCAGTTGGCGTTTCTGTGTGGAGTTTGCATGTTCTCCCTGTGTTGGCGTGGGTTTCCTCCGGGTGCTCCGGTTTCCCCCACAAGTCCAAAGACATGCGGTACAGGTGAATTGGGTACGGTAAATTGTCCGTAGTGCATGAGTGAATGGGTGTGTATGGATGTTTCCCAGAGATGGGTTGCAGCTGGAAGGGCATCCGCTGCGTAAAACATATGCTGGATAAGTTGGCGGTTCATTCCGCTGTGGCGACCCCAGATTAATAAAGGGACTAAGCCGAAATGAAAATGGATGAATGCTGGATCAGTATATTGTGCTTATACATGTATATACACATACACTCTGAATGATTGATGATACACTCACTCAAAAATGATTTTTGCTACTTGTTCAAACTACTTATTTAAAATGAGCTGAATCAACTCAATTATTGAGTTTTATTTTTTGGGACAACTTAATTGTTTTACAAATTTACAAATTTGAGACAACTTAATTGTTTTATGTTCAATCCACTTAAATTTGTAAAACAATTAAGTTAACTTTATCAATTTGTGTTGGGACAACATGAAGGAATTGTGTGGAATCCAGCATTTCTTACAGTGTATCAGTCATTCATTTTCCTTTGGCTTAGTCTTTATTTCAGAGGTCGCCACAGTGGAATGAACCGCCAACTATTTCAACTATATATGTTTTTCGCAGCGGATGCTCTTCCAGTCGCAACCCGGTACTGGGCAACACCCATACACTTTCTCATTCACACACTCATACACTACGGCCAATTTAGTTCATCCAATTGACCTGTGGCGCATGTGTTTGGACTGTGGGGGAAACCGGAGCACCCGGAGGAAACCCACGCCAACACGGGGAGAACATGCAAACTCCACACAGAAATGCCAACTGGCCCAGCTGGGACCTTCTTGCAGTAATGGTTACCATGCTGACCACTGAGACACTGTGCTGCCCTCTTACAGTGTATATTTGAGAAAATGTTTATTTATATTTATCAATAAATATTTATATTTAATACAAAATTATTACTATTTTACTTTTAATACAAAACTACTACTTTTATTTTAATGTTTTATTTATATATGCACAATATTTACACACAGTGACACACATTACGTAAATACAAACTTTTATTTTGGATCATGATAATCATTTTACAGCACTTATTATAATAATAATTATAATATTAATTGTGTTATTAATGTATTTATGCTTTTGATCATTCATTCATTTTCTTTTCGGCTTAGTCCCTTTATTAATCTGGGGTCGCCACAGCGGAATGAACCGCCAACTTATCCAGCATATGTTTTACGCAGCGGATGCCTTTCTAGCTACAACCCATCACTGGGAAACATCCACACACACTCATTCACTATGGACAATTTTTTTTGCTTACCCAATTCACCTATACTGCATGTCTTTGGACTTGTGGGGGAAACCGGAGCACCCGGAGGAAACCCACGCCAACACGGGGAGAACATGCAAACTCCACACAGAAACGCAAACTGACCCAGCCGAGGCTCGAACCAGCGACCTTCTTGCTGTGAGGCGATCGTGCTACTCACTGCGCCACCATGAGGCCTTTATACTTTTAGTATATAACATTAATTTAATCTATTTTATTCACTTTTGTTATTTATAATAATTTGTATTTATTATTATATATACTTTTTTATCATAGCTATTAGAAAATAAGAATTAATGTTTCATTTCTAAAATAATTAGAAAATAAATAACAGTTACTCTTGATTTTTCTGGATTTATTTAGGTAATAATGTTAATGTTAATGTTAAAAAACATTATCATTTTTATTCTGAAAAGGTCTGATAACATTTATTCTGCCTTACAGAAAATAATAAAAATTGGTCATTTAAAAAAAATGGAGGTTATTCCTGAAGATAAAACATTGCTATTGTGTTGTCTGAGAAATAAATAGAAATATGTCTGAAAACAAAGCTCTGAATTACGGTTTTCTGTTATTATTATTTTGAATGTGGACATTTAATTTATTTAATATATTTTAGACATTTAATATATTTAAGTATTCAAAAGATTCAAGTATTTTTAAAGCAAGAGAGCATAAGAGATAACTATCTGTGTGGTATTCACAGTTCAGCAGGAACCCTCATCTCCTCTGGCACCGGCTGCTTCATGAATCATTCATTTTTAATAGATTATGCAAATTCTCGTGCATAAAATCAACAAGATCAATAACTGTGGGCATTTTAATTGGGCTTGGAAAACGTTTTAAGGATGAGTGTAATCTGTGTTTCTTTTCCGTTAAGGAAACCATTCATCTGCACACTGGATCTCAGCCTGAAGATAACATGTTTTTTTTTTCTTTTAACACAAATTATATTCGGTAAGTTTATCACAAATGCTGGAATAGATTCACATTTACTGCTCAAAGCAAAACTAGTGTATACATTTTATACTTTAATAACTTTAGCATTCGGACAGCACGGTGGCGCAGTGGGTAGCAGAATCGCCTCACAGCAAGCAGGTCGCTGGTTCGAGCCCCAGATGGGTCAGTTGGCATTTTTGTGTGGAGTTTGCATGTTCTCCCCATGTTCGCGTGGGTTTCCTCTGGGTGCTCCGATTACCCCACAGTCCAAAGACATGCGGTACAGGTGAATTGGGTAAGCTAAATTGGCCGTAGTGTATGTAAGTGTGTGCAAGAATGTGTGGGTGTTTCTCAGTGTTGGGTTGCGGCTGGAAGGGCATCCACTACGTAAAACATACGCTGGATAAGTTGGCGGTTCATTCCGCTGTGGCGACCCCAGATTAATAAAGGGACTAAGCCGAAAAGAAAATGAATGAATGAATCTACATCCCTAATATCTAAACCCAACTACTGCCTTATAACTTGTGGGGGG
>CAIGQW010003666.1:0-10452 GCA_903798125.1 Danio choprae | reverse complement strand
ACAGCACTTTGACCAACACACTTATATACATGGTTTACAGGGACTCTGTATTGTATCTGTATTGGACTCTGTAATGCTTATTTTGAATTTGAAAAGACCTCGTCGAGTAGGAATTTTACGCTTTTTTTAATTACAGGGACAATGTAAACCAGCTTCGAGTACAACTAGGTCATACACTGCAGTCATACACTGAGTTTTTGTCTTGTTTCTAGTCCAAATATCAAGAAATTCTTAAATTAAGAAGCATTTTCTAGACAAAAAATGTTTTGTTTTCAAAAATAATGAGTCAAAATTGCATTTCCCATGTAACTAAGGGTCATTTTACCACTTTGTGTCCCTGTAAACCACATAAACCTACACACAGACACACACACACACACAGACACAGACAGCCAGCTCTTCACTTCAGAAACCTCTGCTTTGGTTTTTATCCCGACAATTCATGACGCATTCATCATGCACACTGAAAACCGACTGATGATGCAGCGACGGGATTTAAATATTTAATTAATTAATTATTTAATTTATTTATCTGCCCTTCTAAAAAGAAAAGGGTGTTTTTTTTGTGAAGCTCTGCGCTGTCGGTGGCCATCAGATGGCGCTCTGCTCACACACATGCACGCGCACACACACACACACACACACACACACACACACACAGTAGAGATCTGCTTTACTCTTCACACTATGGCAAACTCTTCAGCATTTAATATAAACACTCTACTGGTCTTTATTTTCATGCTGCTACTCAAACTTATTAAACCCCAAAAATCTGAGTTTCTCTCTTCTGTTGAACATGAAGATATACTGAAGGATGCTGGAAATAAGACAGCAATTGTTGTGTTCCTACTATTGAAGTCAATGGCTGCTTTCTCCAACATTCTTCTGAATATCTCCTTTTGTGTTCAACAGAAGAAAGAAAACTGGAAATATTCATATTTTGGGTGAACTATGCCTTTAAGTACTAGCGTGCATTCGTTATCTTCTGGCAATTATTATTTATGTTATAATAACATCTTTAAAAACATCTTAGTACATGTACAAACTTATTATATATTATATTAAGTATATTTTTGTATTTTACTAGGACAATATGTTAGCTAGTAATGGATGTGTACAGTGCTGATTAATCAAAGGACAACGACAAAATGCAGTTGTGACTATTGAAGATTTGTTACTATTAATTAAAAAAGGGCTAGTAGTTAAATGATTACTGGTATCTAATAAATTAATATGTAATGAATAAATATCTGTAATTAAAACTAGTGTCTATTTAAAAAATACTAGCATCTTAATAACAAGATTTAGTATGTAATGAATATCTGCTTGTATCATATATATATATATATATATATATATATATATATATATATCAAGGTACAATTGACAGACATACTCAAAACGGAATAGTATCCCAATGACTGATCACCATAAAAATCAATGACAAAAATGTCAAATTAATTACTATTCTCCATTGAAATAAGTACTAGTATGTAATAATGAATCTAATTAATATCTAATAAGTAAGATCTTGTATCTAATGAAGTGTTTGTGTCTTTAAAAGAATGAATATGCACTTTTAGGTACATAACGGAAAGGATACTAGTAGCTAAAAGTCCGTATTAGAAGCAGGATAATAGATACTAGGAGGGTTTCTATATTGAATGATAGAAAAGCTTGCCATTTGAGGACCTTTCAGAAAATAACTTTACAGTAGAGGAAAAAACATTTAGTTGCTCCTCGCATCACTCTCACTCTCGTGAATTTGTGTATAAAATTTCCATCCATTTGGAATGAATGAACTCGCTCTGTCATTTTAGCTATTAAGATGTCTGTTATAGCTCCAATAAGCTGAATGTGATTTAAATGCATAATAACCACATTATGTTCATATGCAAATCTAGTTTGTTTCTCATTTTAGTCAGCCATGTTTTAAGCACGTTCTTACTATTACTATGAGCTGACCTGCATCCAGAAAATATGAGCATTTCAAATCAAATAGATGAAAATTTAATTAAACTGCAGTTTGCTTGTTTTAAAAATCCAAATGCATGGAAATGTTATATGCAATCAGCTAAATCAAGGCTAAATCTGGACTGTCATTGAAAATCCTCTAATAGACGTCTAACAATCGCACATTGTGGAGTCATCTATTTAGTGTTTGAGTTCAAAAAGAGACATATTTAGACATAACACATTGTCTGAAAGATGGAGTGTTTTCCAATCAGCAAAACATCTATTAGACGTCAGTTTTCAACGTTAATAAGACGTCTCGAATATGTCTATTAGTATATGTCTGTTTATAATTTAGAAAACCCTTTAAAGACCTTTTATAGACATTTAGCAGACCTTCACATGTGTCGTCATTAATTCTTGTTTATTTGATGACTAGTCTATTATAGACTAGTTTTAGACGTCTATTAGACTTTTACTGACGGCTAAATTTAGCATTGTTTTAGCCAAGACGTTTATTAAGCATACACACACACACACACACATATTGCTTGCTGGGTTATCATCTGGTATATGAATTCTTCATATTGATTTGAGGACATAAAGGCTTTATAAAAGTTCTTTCTTTGTATATACTTTAAATATTTATGATTTCTGACCTGGTGAGCAGTGTTTGAGGAGCTCCTGATGGCGGGTTTTGTTGCCGCGCTTCCGCCATTTTAAACCGGTTTCAGTGATTTGAAGAAGAAAAACACCGCAGTTTGATGATGATCTTCAGCGGGCTTGTGTCCATTTGCACTATGTAACTACAGATAAATAAATACAAATAAATAATAAAATAAGTCCACCGTTTGCCAATGAAATCGAGTCCGCATTTACAGCCGGGGGTTTGGCCGTATAAAGTCTTCCGTTTGGAGAGTTTGTAAAATCCAAATGTTTTGATCTGCGTCGAATGTTAATGAAGTATTGAGCAAAGACATCAGCCGTCACGTCTGTATTTGTCCAAAGATACGAGGATCTCCTTGTCAGGGAGGAAAAGCAGCCGTTTTTGTTCCTCTCTAGTCGCCGTCATGTAAGTTAGCTCCTGATTAGCCGTTGTTATTTTCTGTCAGCAGTAAACCCGCGAGACATTCATTCATTACTCGTTCACGAACTTTCTGTACTGCTTGTGATCGAGTCTCAAAGACGAGCTGTGTTCAAACTGGCAGTATATCCTGTTGTCTTCTGTTTGATTCATTCTGAAGATTGTAAATAAAAGTTTCTTTTGTAATGAAATCCTCCCATGTCTGGTGTGTTGATTTGTATTTAGCCTTTGGTCTGTTAGCATTTTACCATAGAATTTTTAACGGATTCCCTATTGTAGATTATGTTAGCACACATGCGTCGCAGAGACGTATGCTGGACATCCGCGTTTTCATCTGGGAGACATTATTTAGGGCGTTTGCTCATCTGAAAAACGTCATATAGACGTCCTTGTCAGACATTCAAACAACATCTATGCAATGCATTTCAGATGTTCATTATGTTAGGTCTGTGAGACATCTTATTTACGTAGCATAGATGTCATTTTTTATTTAGACATTGCCTCATCCATACTGCTATAAATAACAGTAACAGTACAACAACTGAGATTCATTTGTAGAATTTTATTATATTATAATTTATATTTTTCAACAAAACCAATAAAAAATCTCAGGAGTTCAAGATTCATCGTATAGACGGCGTATAGAGGTAAAGATGGCGTATAGAGGTATAGACGGCGTATAGAGGTAATGAAGACGCCTCATTAACAAATAAAAACGTTCGATCGAATGTGATGTTTAGCAGATGTTACGATCTTTTAAAGACGTCTCCGCGACGTACGTGTGCTATCTGGGACCCTAATTAACCATGCTTTTAGCATGAAAGGTAGACTATTGTAGAAAACTGCTTATACAAAATATCAGTGCGCCAAGAAACATGGTAACTAGGCCTATACAATTTAGCAATTTTTTCCAAGGACATCCTGGGATTTTTCACGACCACAGAGGATCAAGACCTCGGTTTAACGTCTCATCCGAAAGACGGAACTTAATCGATTAGTGTTTGTGGACTACACAAATAAATTGTGTGCTTTTTTTTAGTGTAAACAACTGTTTTCATTGCTAATATTTTGTTTCTTGACCGTTAAATACTCTTTTTTTTTTTAAGAATAATGTGACGCTTAAGACTTTCAAATAATATACCTTAAAGGTTCGTCTCTGTTTGGTCTAGTTTACATAAACCATATGTTCCCATGCGGAAGTCACATTCGCTCATTCATTTTCCTTCAGCTTAGTCCCTTATTTATCAGGGGTCGCCACAGCGGAATGAACCGCCAACTATTCCAGCATATGTTTTACGCAGCGCATGCCCTTCCAGCTGCAACCCAGTATTGGGAAACACCCATACACACTCATTCTCACACACACACACACTACGGCCATTTAGTTCATTAATTCCCCTATAGCGCATGTGTTTGGACTTGTGCGGGAAACCGGAGCACCCGGAGGAAACCCACACCAACACGGGGAGAACATGCAAACTCCACACAGAAACACCAACTGACCCAGCCGGGACACCACTGAGCCACCGTGCCGCCCCACACAAACGTACTGTGTAATATGTCAAAACAAACTTTTATTTAAGATGCCATTAATCTTTTCCCAGCACTAATTTCAGTATATTCAACAATGTTTGACATGTGTGAATATATATTTTGCACTTCAGTATGGGTTGGTACCTTTACAGCTTTTACAGGTGCCCTACAGCTTTTGGCCCTCTAGCGGTGTGTTTTAAAACTGCAGACGTGTATTCACATTCATACAGACTTATATATTGCAGGGCTGTTGAATGCTTGATTCTGATTGGCTGATGAGCACTCTAAGGTGTTTGGTTATTGTCAGATAAAGGCACAGCTAAAGTAGATCCGGCAGGTTTTGAGCACATTACAGCTCCAGATCACTCCGCTGAATGATGTTAGTTTTAAATCCTTTCCTTTTATCTTGCTGAAGCGTCCAGCAGAGTAAGTGAAGGTGTTAAGAAAGCAAGCAGGCGTTAGAGATGTGTTTCTGTAGACCATTGACACACACACACACACACACTCACACACACACTCGATTACATACCAAAACAAGAGCATCTATTACCCAGTATTTCAGAAAGAGAAGCACTGCCATTTACAAACAAACACGATTCCAGCCGAAGTCCTTTCAATTCGTTGTTTTAATAACGTTTGTAAGCAATAACATATTTGTTTTTATAGAAAATAAACATCTCTAAGAAATACTATACACAATTATAATAGTACATCACATCTTACATTTAAACAGCATCAAAGACTTTATATACACGAGTACTTAGAGTTTTAGGAATCAAATAATACGGTGATGAGTCGGTGGCGTCTATATGCTGCGCTCTTACCTGTAATACTGCGCTGGAGTGAAGCCTCTAATGTGTTGGACACGGACACGCTTCGCAATAAAGGAGCTCAAAATAAACAAGAACCCAGATCTGTTCACCGTGTGGATCTCTTCACGTCGCTGAGGCTCAGAGTTCAAGCGAAAAGGACCATTCTTGACTTGATTTACTCGGGCGTCGTTCGTTTGTATTTGAGATATTTAGAAGAATGTTGGAGCTGCACTTTTCCATGCAAGAAAAGTGAGCGGATAGTAAAGGGGCCGTTCACACATCGTAAATCGTTATTTACAGCGTAATCTCACAGAAGTTTGTTATATAGTCATGAAATTTCCTCTTTCGATATGTGTTCGGACACAAATGTCCTGATTTTAGTGTTCCTCAACATTATTGTATTTCAATAGTCATCTTTTCCTCTTCCTCAACACGATTTTTACAGTCTGATCTCACTAACTAGTGTACGTTTCATATGAATTCGGCTTTAGTGGCTAATTCAGTCATATGAAATTGTACTATTTTTTCAAAGGAGGCGTGGCACCAAACCCCGCTCCCAAACCCTACTGTCATTGGGGGATGAGCAGATTCTACTAAACTGTATGAATAAGATCGTACGATTTCATACGAATTAGCCACTAAGTCAAAAAGTTACGAACTGCAGTGAGATAGCGTTGGATTTTTAACGTATTTCAATTTCAATAGTCATGAGGATTTCCCATTGATGGGTTGCAGCTGGAAGGGCATCCGCTGTGTAAAACATATGCTGGATAAGTTGGCGGTTCATTCCGCTGTGGCGACCCCAGATTAATAAAGGGACTAAGCCTAAACGAAAATGAATGAATGAATAGTCATGAGGAAACGTAGCTATTTTACGTTTTGTCAGTTTAGTGGCTAATTCATGTCAATTCGTATACGTTTTTAATAGGAGGCGTGGCACCAAACCCCGCCCCTGAACCCAGCCGCCAAATGGGAGAAAGCTAATCATACTAAATTGCGCAAATGAGATCGTAGGAGTTCATACGAATCAGACACTAAATGAAAGGCTCGGAGATAGCGTTGGACTCTTCAGCATCGTTGTTAACTTTAAGCTATTGTATATCAAAAGTATTTTCATGTTCCTCAAACACGATTTTGAACGTATTTTATTTTAATAGTCTTTTTTTTGTGTTACTCAACAATAGTTTTTTTACCTACTTGTAACGTATTGTGCTTCAAATGCAGCTTTTTCTTGTTCGTCAACACGATGTTTAAGCTACTTTTAACGTATTTCAGTTTCAAGTCATTTTTTCATCAGGATTGTTTACTAACGTATTGTCTTTCAATTGTAGTTTTTGTGCTCCTAAAGTACATTTTTTATTTCAATAGTCATTTTTTGTGTTCCTCAAACACGATTTGTTTACTTATTTGTATTTTATAGTCATTTTTTTGTGTTCCTCAACAGGATTTTAACCTATTGTGTTTTAATTAGTAGTATCGTTCGTATCCCCCGACTCATAAACACACACTTTCAGAAATATTTCCAACCTAACCTCAGGATAGTTTGTTATATAGTCATGAAACTGTATCTAACGATTCGTGTTCACAGACACAAATTTCCCCTTTTTAGTGTTCCTCAACACAATTTTTAACCCCTTGTATTTTAATTAGTAGTATCGTACGTATCCCCCGACTCATAAACACATACTTTCAGAAATATTCATTCATTCGTTTTATTTTCGGCTTAGTCCCTTTATTAATCTGGGGTCGCCACAGCGGAATGAACCGCCAACTTACCCAGCATATGTTTTACACAGCGGATGCCCTTCCATCTGCAACCCATCACTGGGAAACATCCACACACACTCATTCACACTCATACACTACGGACAATTTAGCTTACCCAATTCCCCTATAGCGCATGTGTTTGGACTGTGGGGGAAACCGGAGCACCCGGAGGAAACCCACACCAACACGGGGAGAACATGCAAACTCCACACAGAAACGCCAACAGACCCAGCCGAGGCTCGAACCAGCGACCTTCTTGCTGTGAGGCGATTGAGCTACCCACTTCGCCACCGTGCTGCCCACTTTCAGAAATATTTCCAACCTAACCTCATTTGTTATCTATCGATTCGTGTTCACAGACACAAATTTCCCACAACATGATTTTTACCGTATCGTATTTACGTGATATGAGCACGTGATATGATTGAGCACGGCTGGATTCTCATCTGTAATCAGCAATAATCCAATCAGATTGATCCAAGCTTACAATAAATAGACCGATTTCATCCCACTGCCTTATCTTCGTTTTGGAAGAATCCCCCCTTCCACCCCATCTCCTCCTTTTCCTCCCTTTACCAGGGGGAGCTCTCGAGACCTTCCTGATCTCGGACCCCCTTACATGCTTATTGACCAGCTCAATTATCTCCGAGCTCAGGGTTCTCTCCCGGGACAGCATGCCAAACCTGCTATTAACGCCAAGCACATCTAAGTGTGAACTCTTGAAACTAATCAGACATCTTTTGGTCTATTTAACTGACTGGCTTCTGATTATATTACACTGCTGTTCAATGAGCGTCCCGGAATCGCAGGATGTGTTTCGATACGCTCTGTGCATGGAGACACATGCAGATCACACAAACACTGCGGCGCTTCTTCATTTCCTCCATGAAGGAAAGTTGTATCAGAGCTACTGCAAGGCTTTGTCAGTGGCGGACATTCAGAGAGGGCAGTTTTATGATATGCGCTATGTGAACGGCCCCTAATGCATAAAATATATTCCAGTAAAGGTTTTCTGTGAGAATTTCAATGATGAAAATCACTATTTCAATTCAATCTGGCCTGCGCTGCAGCTCTAAAAGTGGACATTTGTGACCCTAAACCCACTAAAACAGTCATGAAAGTCAATTTTGACTTATTTATTACATTAGGATCTATGAAAGCTAAATAATTGATGTGTATTGTTAGTAATGGGACGATATTTGGCTGAGATACGAGGATTTGGAAATCTGAGGGCTCCGAACATCTAAACAGGAAGAAAATCAGCTTTAATACTCGGTTCTGAGCGATGCACATTATTAATCAAAGATAAGATGTCTTCACAGAACACCATATTTACATAATATACGAATGATTTTTGGAATCGAATCGATCATATCTATAAATATACACATGCAACTTAGAGGAAATTAAAGGGAATCAACTCTTTGTGAGTAAATAATGAGGACATTTGTAATTTATTTTGGGTGTACTGTGCCTTTAAGACTGTCCCTTAGGTCCAGGGTCACACGTTATGCATTCTCCACAATGTTACGAACGTCACGCAGGAGTAAATCAACCCAAAACATGTTGGTTTCCGCACACACAAGCGCCCCTAAATGCTCACACACAACATGATCGGTGGTTAATCTGCTTTATCTTCAAACGCACGTGGAAATAAGCCTACATGTCGGCGTGTAATAATGCGTTTATATCTTCTCTTTTTTAATGATTTCGTCATGATATCAGGACATGTAGACCTGTGAAGCACACCATACAGTTTCGTTTATTATTATAGTTATTTTTTCTTCTTCTTTGTAACATGTAAGTGTCCATTGAAATACATCCAGTGAGTTGCATGACATCTTCAGTGTGTTTGATGGCACATTCGGATCAGAACAGAAGCGTCTTTCCCTTTTTTCAGCGTGTGTGTGTTTGTGTGTGTGTGTGTAAGTGTGTGTGTATTGCTACAGTGTGTGTTTGTGCTTCCACTGAAGCTCCAGTTTTTTGGGCTGAACTTCTGCTGAAATCCACCAATCTTCATGTCCTGCCCGTTTATATATTACATCTCCTGAAAAACACATGTGAAGAGCGTAAGAGGGCAATATTACATGTTTATACATCTGTGAATATGGAACGAATATTAATGTGTTGTCAGACTTGATGAATGAAACACTTTGATTGACATTCTCCCTTTCTATGATGTCATCTGAGGGGTAAAGCCCCGCCCACTAGTGCCCATCTCTCCCTCATTAGCATAGGTTGTTAGTCCTGTTTTTGAATCTGCCATTATGTTGACACATAGGCATTTGTAGCTCCGCCCTCTTCTGAAAAGACCACAATCTAATTTGCATTTAAAGCAACAGTCACCAAAACGCCACAGTTAGGATCAAAGCCTGAAAGGGTCAGTTTCAGAGAGTTATAACATTATCTGTGCGCTGTTCTGAGCTCAAACTTCACTCTAGAGACATCAGAGACGCATTTTACATCTTGTAATCTTAAAGTGCCATTATGTTTATTATTCTATACATAATAGTGTTAATAACTCATCTCTAATGACTGATTTCTTTTATCTTCGCCATGATGACAGCACATAATATTAGACTAGATATTCTTCAAGACACTAGTATTCAGCTTAAAGTGACATTTAAAGGCTTCACTAGGGTAATTAGGGTAAAGTTAGGGTAATTAAGGTAAAGTTAGGGTAATTAGGGTAAAGTTAGGGTAATTAGGGTAAAGTTAGGGTAATTAGGGAAGTCATTGTATAACAGTGGTTTGTTCTAGAGACAATCCAACACTAATATTGCTGAAGGGGGTGAATAATATTGACCTTAAAATGGCTTTAAAACAATGAAGAACTGCTTTTATTCTAGCCGAAATAAAACTAATAAGACTTTCTCCAGAAGAACAAATATTATAGGAAATACTGGGAGAAACTCCTGAATCTGTTCAACATCATCTGGGAGATATTTGGAAAAAGTCACAGGAGGGTGATTAATTTCATGTCTTTTGTTTAAGTATGAAGAGTAATAACACCATTTACTGCCATCCTACAGCCTGAGGGAGCGTTTATGGTTGCATGTTTAAAGCATGATACTGTAGTCTGAACAGCGGTTGTTCTTATTTCGTCCAGCAGAGGCCGCTGTGGGTCACTGATCTACTGTACCGCAGACAAGAAGCAGAACTGAGCCTATTAGCAGAGCACCATTAGCATCGATTATACACACAAACAAACATCATTATCGCTTTTAAGGTGGTCAGAGTTACTATTAACGTGTTTAAATGTGTTTGTGTGTGTGTGTGTGTGTGTGTGTGTGTGTGTGTGTG
>CAIGQW010003650.1:0-12012 GCA_903798125.1 Danio choprae | reverse complement strand
ATATATATATATATATATATACACAACAAACATAATGAGATACCTAACTGAACACAAAGACCTCAATATTTGCTACACAATACACAACGACAATCAATGTTTTTTTTATGAATGGATGCCATAAAACAGTAAGTCACCACACAAACAATAGCAAAATATAAAAGTGTAAATACAATTGTAAAACCATAAGAAAAAAAGTGAAATAATCACCTGCACCAGAAAGAAGAGTGGTTTACTTTAGTTGAATACGTTCAAAGAATCTGTGTAAACAAACAACTCTAAGTACAGTAAAAACATAAACGTTCAGGCTTTATTTTGTACAAGACTAATGTATAATTATTCATTCATTCATTTTCTTTTCGACTTAGCCCCTTTATTAATCTGGGGTCGCCACAGCAGAATGAACTGCCAACTTATCCAGCATATGTTTTACGCCACCGTGCAGCCAATGTATAATTAATTTTTTTGTTTTATTTTTTGCTTTTGAATGAACCAAATTATTGTAGAAAATGACACTTTTAATTGCTATTGTATTAGAGAGGAAAACAAATACACATTGACGGTTGATTTAAAGGCAACCTGTCATTTAACAGACCATTGTAGATGTTTCAGTAAAACTGATTTTAAAAAAGAAGAAGAAAAACTGGGAACATATTCAAATACCAAAAACACCTGCCAACCTCCCCAACATAAACGCAAATAGTGCATACGGAAATTGGTGCATTTTGCAACCGAAAAGAACCCTCAACTGCAGTAATGACTCTCTTTCTTAATTCAGCACTGTGTTGCTCACATCCATTCTGCCTGTCCGTTCCTTCTTTATGCCCTTAATCTCCAGTGTGCTGTGTGTTCGATAAGGAGAAGTGGCTTGGTGTGAAGAGACTGGCTCTGCTAAAAGGAGAGGTTAATAAAGGGGCCATGCCTCCCCATCCATTCAGTGTCAAAGGCCCTCATCTGTGAGGAATGCCCAGCTAAGATGTTTTAACTGAGAAAGCAACTGTGGGAGAAGCAGTAAGTAAAAGGAGTGAAAGAGATGAAGAAATTTCTCCATTTTTACATTAACACAGTAAAAGCTTCCCATGATGCCTCCTTCAGAGTCAAGATGGGTTCACATTGGGCTAGAACATTTTTCTGATTTCATCAGTGAGGTCGGATGTGATTTTATAGAGGAATGATCATTTTAAATAAAAATATTGGCAAATGTTACAATTTGAGTGTGTTCACACAGTCTGGTTCTCTTGGTTCTGTAGTTTGAATTAGGAAAGTAAAGATTGTTTAGGTATATTACACAGAATAAGTTTTTATATTGTAAAACACTGATGCAAACAGTAAAACTAAAAAAAATGAAAGGTGATGAGAGCTGAACTTTTGCCTTGAGCACTGCATTTTTATAATGCTGTTTCGAAAGATTTGAAACATGAACAGTCAAGCACTTTTTTTACACATTAACAACAATGGAAAAGAAGCACAGTGGAAGCAATGGATTATCTACATATCTATCTGATATATCTATCTGACATATCTATATGGAATACTGTATTAAAGAAAAAACACTGTTAATTATACACTTTTTTGGTTTTAAATGTTAAACCTAAACAGACAGTCTACATTTCAGCTAAGAAATATGTAGTATTTTTTTAGATTTTATACTATCTTGGAATATCTACAATCTATATGGGAGATGTGTATTGCCTTTCAGTGCTTGCCTTTCAGTTTTTATGCATATTTTCTGCAATGTTATTTAATAAATGATAGCGACTGGATTTTGACTGGATGCTTTTGAATCCACATTGCCAACCCTACTTCATAAATAACAATTTAATAGTACACTAGTTTACTATATACAAATATGTTCCATCTTAGAAGCTGCTTTTAAAATAAAAAAAGACTGAAAGGGAGTAAATCTACTATGGTATGGTTCACCGCTTTTCCAGATCAGACCACAGTGGCTAACAAATTAAAGCAATGGAGTTGAGTGCAATATAAAATGTTCCTACATATTCAATGCAGTTTAAAGTGAATGGAGATAAATGAGCACATTTAACATGTCAAGCATTTCCTAGCCAAGACTTCTTATGCCCAGACGTGCCTTTTGATTTATCATAGGTTTCAACTGCAATTTAGATTCAACTGCGGATCAGCCAATCGGACAGGATCAGAATTAATCAACATGAAAAGAGAGACACAATCATGTTTACATGCCTGCATCCACATATATATCCACACAGCAATAAGTCAGTGCATCAGTTAGAGGAACACACCTTGCCGCAGGTCTGAAGCCCAGAGGTCTTTATTATAGTGTGTGCTCATCATTACCATAACAACTGTATTACTAGAATAATCCTCTCCAGGCACCGACATGAACAGCTTTTCATAATCTCACTAGGCTTGACGTATCTACTAGTGCTGCTCCAAACTCCAAGTTTTCCCTCTCTTAATGAACCTGCCTGTTATTGTGAAAAAAAATTAATTGACTGAATCCATTTTTTCCCTCTTTAATTCACTAGGAGTGTTTAACAGTAATTAACATGTTCCATAAGGCACGCTGGAGTACTTTACTGCACTGTTTGAACACGGCAGCATATATATATATATATATATATATATATATGGAGTTTAGCATCAAATACACTTAAATGGACAATTTCATTATTACATTTTCCTATTATGTGCATTTGTTCATCTTGGTGTTTTTTATTTATTTTTTTACTTAAAAGCAGTTCATTATTTCTTAAATGAGCCTAAACAGTCAGCAAAAGTAATCAAATTCTTCCGCTTCAATGATTTAGGCTAAGCTAAGATAAAAGTTATCCCATCAGACTTAGAGGCTGGCTGAACAGACTAAAAAATGATAAAGCTCAACTGTTTAACTCTAGAGGACCTGTAAAATGAGACTATTTTCCAAAAAGTGGAGTGTTCCTTTAAAGTGATGCTATGTCATTTAATGTTCAATCAAATTAAAAATGGGATAAATGAAAGCAAACAAAAAAACAAGAGAATCAGTCGTTGCTCTTCACTGACTCTACTGAAACATAATATTGTAATAAGTGTGAAGAGATTTGAGTACTTGATTCAATTTCTGTATAGTAAGCTATTTTAGTACAATAAACTACTTAATTTGAACCTTTGTACCTTATTCTAGTGTATGTCATGTTCTTTAATTTATTGTTTTACTGACTGTTTCAGATCACTTATTTCATCTTTATTTACATCTTTAAAAAGTTTTATTACCTTCATTTAAATTCATATTTGCTTACAAAGGTGCAAGACAATATTGGCAGAGACAGAAAATGGACTAAAAGAAAGATGTAGAACTGATTAGCAAAATGTTCGTTTGTCAATCTATTGACCTCATTTATTTCTTCTTGAGTTTCTTCTGGACTTTTGCAATACACTATCTCTTTTCTGTCAAGCCTCATATTAAATAACAAAATAATGTATTTAATGAATCTTCACACCAAAGGATGTGGTCACTGTAAAAACAAAAACGAAACAAAAATTGTCATCATTTACTCATGCACCTTCTTGTTGTTGCAAACCCATACAAGCTCTTCCGAACTCAAATTATGTCCATTTTAATCATTTTAAATCAGATTAATATATATTCACATAAAATAATTCTTATGAATCAAGCAGCTTAATCAAAGTCTTCTGAAAAGACAACACTTTATATGACAGTTTTATTTACAGTAAATTTGGCTTTTATTTACAAACTGATCAGGCAAAGTAACAAAAGCCTGAGCATACACGTTTGACACGTGAGAACAAAACTAATTGATCCTTAGGGAAGCTCAGTCTTAATGCACAACATGTAAGAAATGAACATCATTGGTCCTCACAAGCCAAGTAAGTATGCCTAAGCTTTCAGGACTAATCGAATGCTGATCAATGTTTATGTCTGAATAAAATCAGAAATGGGCGACACGGTGGCTCAGTGGTTAGCAATGTCACCTAAAAGCAAGAAGAGGTCGCTGGTTCGAGTCCCGGCTGGGTCAGTTGGCATTTCTGTATGGAGTTTGCATGTTCTCCCCGTGTTCGCGTGGGTTTCCTCCGGGTGCTCCGGTGTCCCCCACAAGTCCAAAGACATGCACTATAGGTGAATTGAATAAACTAAATTGGCCGTAGTGTATGTGTGTGAATGACTGTGTATGGATGTTTCCCAGTACTGTGTTGCATCCGCTGTGTAAAACATATGCTGGATAAGTTGGCGGTTCATTCCGCTGTGGCGACCCTGATTAATAAAGGGACTAAGACAAAGGAAATTTAATGAATAAAATCAGAAATTCAATCTGTTCAAATAATCAATCATGTCTCTTTTGAAATCTGATTAGATAATTCAATTCACATGGATTATTATGGTTTATAATACGTTCTCGTAGAGACAACAATCTGCATTTAAAGAAATAGAGATTTGACATTGGCCGTGTTAATTATTGATATCAACAAGTTTATCATAATAATTTTTTTTTTGCCCACATCACCTAGCCCTAGACAGCATTATCATTTTGACATAACACTTTAAATCAATCCTACATAAATATGACAAAACAAATCACTTAAAGGTTAAAAACTATAAATCAAAAAGAAAACAGAAAATACAAAAACATAAGCATTTTCAAAACATTAAAATCTATGACAGCCGCTCAATCATACTAAAACTCCACTGTTGCAAGCTGTCCTCACACATATACAGAGCTCATCTCCAGATGACTGACATTTTTTAATAAACACTTGTTATACTGCATACGTCTGTCTTAATTAACCATAAAAACTGCCTTCGAATTGCGGGCGGTGCACAGGCTCGTGGGGGAGATCAACAAATGAGAATCTAATGAAAGTGTGAGCTGCCTGCCTTTCCTCAGCTTGGGGACAAAAGCACAAAAGCCCCGAACGCTCTCAGTGAGCCGCAGCAGGAGTTAGAATGCAACAGTGCGGAGTATTTACTTCAAAAAGCTTAATTAGGTCCAAACTCAGTGAGCCACCACGGTAGAGCTGGTCCCAAGGGAATAGAGCCTACGCCTGTGTGATTTCTTCCTGAGCAGAAGGAACGAAACACCCAACAATAACACAGATGAGAAAAAGGCTGCACCCTGATTGGAGAGCTGACATCACAGAGACGTAGGAATGACATCAGCGAGTTATTGTGATGCATGGGATATTTTAGAAACCACTAAGATGGATGTACCAGATACAATTTTAAACACTTTTTACCTCACTTATGTGAACTAAATGGTAACACTTTACTTGAAGAAGTGTTCATAAGACCGTCATGTAACATAATCATGATGTGTGTAGTATTAATGAGATTTCATGCATTTTGACAACTGCTCAATTATGTAACTTTAAACGCAAAGATTACATTGTTCAATATGTCTTTGTGATGACAAATTGACATTACCAATACAACATAACTTGTCATAAATCTGTCATAAACATGATTGTCATGAGTCCATTATAGTTGTGTCATGAATATTTTCTTGACCTCAACTAAAATGGTGCAAATTGATTTTGTTATTAAATGTCATTCAATATTAATGATGCTGTTAATAAAATTATTTGACAGACTATTTACACTTTTGCTGAGACATTTTAATGATAAATTCATTTTGTTTCACTGAAAAAAGTGATCATAAATAATATTCATGACAATTATTATGGCCTCAAAATTATCATTATGTTGTTCCTCTTATTCACGACATGTCATGCCATGATTATAAAGGTGTCATGCCAGTCTTATGAACACCACTTCATGTAAAGTGTTACCATGTAAACTGTGACATACTGTATTATACCCATAAATTCTTCATACTGTTGACTAAAAACCAATAGGAACTGAAGAAGCAGCTGCATAAAGTCTTGGAAAATATTTAAAGATTGCGTGAAGCGCTTTGAAATTAGCATTTTTATTCGATGTTTGACATAATCTCAACCAGAACATGAAAAGGGACATTGTAGCTCCTCTCCTTTAAAAAAACAGCCAATAGCAACTTGTTTCAATTTGCTCTGCCAATGAGAGTGGCTGAGCTCAAGCGCATCAAATGCAAAGCGTCTTGAAGGGGGCGGGACATGTCAGATACCAGAAAGCATTTGATTGGTCACGATTTGATGAAAAACTGAAGCATGAGCTGCATTTGATTGGTCATGATTTGATGAGAAACAGAAGTAAGAGGTGACGTGAATAAAACCATTGATCCATTTAGGCAGAAGTAACAAACTACAAGCTTTACATGTTTATATCAGTTTATATCACAACTCCTAAATGCAAATTGTCACTGTTTTGGTGCGCACTAGCTTTTAGATATCCAAAAAACTAGCAATACAGATACTAACATCGAAAAAACATAGAAAAAACTTAATTGTTTAATTAAGAATCCTTTAAGTTCAAGTTTACATGCCAAATTCTTGCCAATTTATTACCATTTTCTAAACTATAGCAAATAAATTGTAATAACGTGAGATGTTGTGAGAAATGTTGAAGGTGTCTGAATAAATTTTGGTTTGGCTGTATGTAAAAGTTGAATTTTAAGGGAACTGTGGGCAGCAGAGGACAGATTAGCTCAGTGAACACCTCAATGACCTCTACATTTTATCCTGTACCTCTCCTCCTGGACCTGGACTCTATTAATCATATTTAGTTAGATCACTTCCCCAGAGCATCTCCATCCCAGGAGGTTATGAGGACGAGAGCAAAGGTGCAAATCTACATTAGACCAGGGAGTGTAATTATAACCTAATGATAGCATTTATACAAAACTGAGAATTATGCAGCAAAACTATTCCAGCAATTGGAATGAGTCACTATCTTTATGTTAGTATGACATTTATTTGAATAATATTTAATTAGATATTCTCGAGGGGGAAATTATAAGTATTTAAAGATCACTATGAGAACTTTGCATTCAAATGAAACACAAAAATTGAGGCAGTTCCTCCCATAAGTACCCATTAGCCCACCCCCTCCACCACCTCTGCTCCAGTAGAAGAGAGGATCAGGTGGTGGGCTTCCCATTGAGAGACGGACCCATATGGTGCAACGCATCAAGCCCACAGACAAACATAACCTACAAATCATGTTAGTGTAAAAGAGTACACGGTTTTTAGATAAGACCAAGCAACTGCATCATGAGATTCAATTTAAAAGACACAGTAAAACATGACCTTCTTAGGATCCCATTTTTCTGCACCTACCAAAACAGACAGATGTTTTCTTTAACTTTAAAGGCAAAGTATGTAATTTTTGCCACTAGAGGAGGCATTTTTACAACAAAGGTGCAGTTTAATATTGCAGTGACTGTCATGGGAGTTGTCGTCTTCATAACATCCTACAGGACAAAAATCATATTCATACATGAGCTAAAGCAGGGATCCCCAACCCCTTAGGTCACAGCCCACTACCGGGTTGTGAAAGAGTTGCTACTCCACAAGAATGCTAAATTATCAGGCATCTGTTTGCGTTGCTTAGTAATGTATAGAAAATAAATTAAAGACAAAGTGCAACCCATTTGATTCAGCTAATACAGCATGAGTGTGAAACAAACACCTCTCGAAAAAAAGTTCTTCTTCTAAATTGTATTTGCCACCACAGCGAGACCCCTGAAGAAGCAAATCACTGATGAGAGACAAGTGTGATGTGGCAGCCAATCTTTTATTATGCCACAGTAGACACCTTCCAGTTCTTGCAATCGTAATCATGTGGGTAAGAAGCAGCACTGTTTTTTTACAAAATGCATTTTCAGGTTATAATGCTATTTTGTGCAGTTTAATAATACAAGTGACATAATAAAGTGTTTTTTGTGTTTCCATCTCGAAGCGAATCAGCCACAGCAACAGAACTGAACCTGAATTGGACAATAGAAGACTGGAAAAAGTTGCCTGGTTTGATTTCTGCTGCAAAATAATGATAGTGGAGTCATAATTTGGCATAAAAGACATGAAAGCATAGATCAGTTCTGCCCTGCAGCATTGGTTTATTCTGCTGGTGATGAAATGGTGTGTGGGATATTTTCTTGTCATTTTATGGCATCTTATTACCAATTGAGCGCCATAGCCTACTTGAATATTGTTGCCGACTGTTGTATCGTCCATCCCTTTATGACCACAGTGTAGCCTTCTTGTGATTATCCATGATGTCACAAAGCTCAAAGGATCTCAAACTTGTTTGTTGAACATGACAATGATTACACTGTACTGAAATGGCCTCCACACTTACCACTTCTCAATCCAATGTTTGTGGATGTTTGATATGGTAAAATGGGAGATTTAAATGTGTAACTGTGTGATGCCGTCATGTCAATATGCACCAAAATCCCATCAAAGAATTAAGAAAATGAAGGAAAATGGGGTTCAAACCTGTTACTAATGTCCAGTACAGTGTGTGTACAATATATGCATTCTTATTAGTGTACAAAAGCAGCCAACTAACCTACAGTTAACAGACTGATGCAATCACACTGGCAACTGTTCTACTGTAAACATAGCTGATGCAAAAAAATATAGACCAGAGCAAAATCAACAAAAATGTGGATTTTCAATAGAAATCTCCATGTCAAGATTTCGCCTACTTTCCCAATGTCACTAATATTTCCCAGTATTCAGTGACTCTTGGCATATGGCTCCAGTCAAGCGGCAAACTCCTTATCTGTAGAAATAATTTGCTAATGAACAAGTCATATAAAATGTGCTTTCTAAACAGACTATATATATATATATATATATATATATATATTTCCGTTTTTTCCACTCAGATGAACAAAAGATGATCAAATTAGCATTGCAGATGGCAAAACAGGGTCGCATGTATAATAATGGTTTAGTGAATGTTAGAATCGTTTTGAAAGTGCAGGGCAAATATTGTATAGTTACAAGGAAATTAGGCAATTAGGCAAATGAAGCAATGCAAGAGGGAAGGACAAGACAGTTGGCTCAGATCCATAATGTCACAATAAAGTAAAAAGTTTCCAATGTCTATCAGAACAAAACTAGACCTTCAGACACATTTAGTTCCATTTTATATGCTTAATAGATATTAGGAAGTAAGCTTTATTTGTTTGACTTAATTTGAAATAGGATACAAAACCAATCAAAACACAAGCACTGTAGAGAAGCATGAAAATGGATGGAGACAAGCACTCTCATGGGAGAAGTTCTGACAAGTGTTTTAAATGTTTCCCCATCAGAATGAGGTTTCTGCAGAAATTTCAGCTTTCTCCATCCCCTGGATAAAGTGACATGCCGAGATAAAGCGGTAACCCCACCTACCTCTGATCCAAGCTGGCGTTTCTTGCTCTCAAACTTCAAACCGCAGCATGGCCCCTGAGGAGGCTTTGTGTGGCCTCTGTCTTGGCCCTTCTGGCCCCTGCATCTTCCACAGCACAGTCTCAAGAACAGGGAGAGAGAGACAGAAAGAACTGAGCCCACAACACCAATTATCTGATGGGGTGCTAGAGGCCCTGACAAAACAGCAGCAGGACAGATCGTTTTTCTTCCTTCTGACTTATTCTTTGTCTGTCTGACAATTTGGATGAGGGGCTGCTGTGCCATTGTGCTCCAATCCTATCCAGACAATATAAAACTCTAGCATATCAATCCGAAGCAGTTAAGCTACAATCAAACTACCGTTTCAGGATGTGTTCACACTTGGCAGGGTTGGTTTGACTACAATGAACTCTGGTGTAATTGCTCTCCTACAGTAGTGTGGTTCGTCTGAATAAGAGCGAACACTGCCATCTGAATATTTCAAGTGAATGCTGAAAAGATGGGGTTCAGTCTGCTTGCAAATGGACTGTGGTGTGGATTTAAAAAATCGAAATGAACAAAAAACAGCACATGATGCATTGCAACCAATAAATAATGTTTTACATGTAAGACAAGTTCAGTCACAAAAATACACTACAATAAGCTACAAGCAATAATGTAGCTGCAGTGTAATTCCCACAAGATGACAAATCCATTTGATATTTTATGACTTAGTCAATGTCAGTAGATAAAACCTTTTTAATGCTTAGAGCAATTTCTGCCACCTCTGTGTTAGTTGAATAAACGTACACTAGTTTTTGCTTGCTTGTGTTAGTTGTACTTTAACAATGTAAGTTTAATAAATCCTGTAGAAATATGGTTCATTGTTAGCAAATATTGTTAGTTTATGTTAAATGAAGCTACAGTAATTCAGAGTGTATAAAGCAAAAACTTAAAGCACAATAGTGAATTTGTTCTTTAATGTAATGCGTTACTATTGAAAGGTTTTACAAAAATGACAGCTTTGAGGGTACAAGCACATTGGGTTTTTCTTAGCTTATTGTAATGCTCATTTTGTCTTCTTTTTAATTTGAGTCAGACTGAGGCAAAATTGGAAGGTTGTCAAATATGGCAGTACTAAAACTAAATGACTTAAATTATACATGAATAAAGTTAATGGCACTCATTGCAAACTCTTAAACTGCTGTTTTGTAGTTTACATGCCATATTTGTCCATTTTTCGGAAATGTTGCCCAGACACATGTCTGTTTCCCATCATTCCTTTCATTCACGCGTTTTCCAAATTTTGTTCTCTTCATGTGGCGTAATCATGACTGGCTGTGAAAAGCTGAAAAGAATTTAATTGAGCTAGCATTACCCTCATGCAAATTGTGGAGCAAAAAAATTAGCACAGGCAGCAGTTCGCTTTGGAGATAATTCATCAGAAGATGAAATGCTTAATGCAAAGAGCGTAATTTGTAAAGATAAACGCGCATTTCCTTCTCCACGCACTTTCACACAGATTTAATAGAGCTGACAGGGCAAGAAAAAAAAGAGAAAGGGGGGAAGTGTGGTTGAGAGAGAGTGGGAGTGAAGATAAAGCCTCTATTTTGCTTCTCTTGCCATACATTCACCGCTGCTTCTGCAAAGAGTGAACCGCTGACACACGCAATGAGAGGAGGTGAGAAATTTCATCGCTGACAATGGCTAGACTTGTGATGTATTAACAGCGTTTGCACCCTCAACACGTTACTATTTCAGACCATTGTACAAATCAGATAATGAAGAGAAACAGACGTAAATACACAAGCCTGCAAGTTGTAGGCGTATTTATGCAACCGATTCTGAGAGGAGAGTACGGCGATCACCTAAAAGTCTTTGACAGAGCAGATGAAGTTGTCAAAGGGAAGCCATTTTGAGTGCTTTCTCTGCTTCTTTTCAACGTTAACCATTGGCGCCCTCCCTTTCCCCTCTTTCCTTTCCCATCGGAGAGAACCTGCTCTATGATGTTTGCTATGCACGCCACAGCCGTGACAACGTCTCAATAGCTCAGTTCTCCCTGATGATCAATGGTGTGTCAGAATGACTAACTGAATTAGCTGAGGAGGTATGCCATGTTAATCTCCATCAAAAGGTCACTTTGAATATGAGCATAATTTGCTCTGCGCTGGTGTCGCAGAAAAGAGGAGGAGGAGGATTCTGAATCATGGCTTTTTGGTGCCATTCTATTTTTTCTTTAAAGGTTGTGACAAACTCTGTGTTTCCTTGTCAACGGCTCAAGACTAACCATGGTCACCATAAACTAACTCGGAAAACCTCCAGTCAGTGTTTGTTCTACTGTGTCATTCGGAGACATATTTCACAGCATGTTGTCTGAAGATTAAAAGCAAACATACTGAAGGCTGGGTTTCTTCTTCTGCTTTTGAGCTAACCTAAAGACCTTCATTAGACGATGATATAAGGGATAGTGGAACAAGCTTGAGAACATAGGCCATAAGCAGGGCCAGAAAAAAACTGGCGAAACCTTTCTGCTACTTCTGCACAGAATTTTGAAAATCTGTGTATTTATGTGTGAATGATTTCGACAATGTAGGGCATAAATTATCTAAATATTTGCATATTATTCAGTATTAACACTGAAATGAAAATAAAAACTGAATAAATATATTTACACACAGGTAAGTAAATAGTTGATAGATGGGCTCAAAAATCTGCTGATTTCTGTGGTTGCAGATTTCCTGTGGGCCTAGCAATAAGAAAAGATTGTATTATATATAT
>CAIGQW010003639.1:11023-26402 GCA_903798125.1 Danio choprae | reverse complement strand
AATGACCAACCACAACATGCACACCTGACCAGCACTGACAACACACACACTGCTGTTTTACATCTGACACTATGCTGACGCACAGGCATCTGTAGCTCCGCCCTCTTCTGAAAAGAGCACAATCTCATTTGCATTTAAAGCGACACTCACCAAAACACCACAATTAGGATCAAAGCCTGAAAGGGTCAGTTTCAGAGAGCTGGAGAACATTATCTGTGTGCTGTTATCAGCTCAAACTGAACACACACACACTCGAGACACAGCAGAGACATGTTTTACAGCTTGTAAAAAGAGGCATAATAGGTGCCCTTTAAGGTGAAGCAAGCGTGAAGAGAGACATGGACAATGCATTGATTTTAATGAAAAAAATAAAGGATCTTAATAAATGTTTATAAACTGCAGAGTCACATTCTGAATATTATTATTAATATTACTATTATATAATACACTTACAGCTGTAAACAATCATTTAATCAAGTGCAAACATGTCTGTGGACAGCAGAGAGAAATAAAGGCTAACTATGACACACTGTCATTCATCAGACAGTAAAATACATGCTTTAAGAAGAGAGAGACCGCGTATCATATGTCTGTTCATACAGAAAACACAAGTTTGCAATGTAAAAATAATAAATAAACTAAATAAAACATATTTTAAGCTAACATGCGTAATGTACTTAGAGAGAAAGACTTAACACTGCACCACCAACGGTGTGCTATTTACTGTGAATTAATAATTACTGAGAGTATGAATCAATGCCAGCTCAATCTCACAGCAATGAGTGCCATTTTGATTATCACCTAGTGGCTAATTCACATTAATTTGTACAATATCATTTGCATATTTAAGTCAAACCTGTCAACATAGGAATGTGAAAATAGGGGACACCCCCCCAACACCCATTCAACACCCAGATTCACATTTAAGAGCAAGGGGCGTCCCCTGGTGGTTTGGCGTTATGGGTTGCGTATAGGGAGGATCGGCTCTTTAATGTTTATTGCCACCCTTCATAGAAAGATTACAAATACGGGAAAATACCTTTACGGGATGATAGTGGGACAGAATTGTAAAATATGGGAGAATCCTGTGAAGAATGGGAGGGTTGACAGATATGATATGTAGTATGATATGTAGGGTTACGTGGTCGGTTTGGGCACACGCCTCCTTTTAAAAATGACATTTTCTTATGAAGGATATTGTACGCATTCATCTGACGTCTATGTAGATAAAATAGCCTTGACAGCAAATGCAATGCAAACAACAGTAATAGTAAAAGTCTGACAATAGAATATACCCGTAACGCCTAGGCCAGTGTTTCTCAACCACATTCCTGGAGGACCGCCAGCTCTACACAATTCCCGTGTCTCATTAACCGAATTCAGATCATCAGCTCATTAGCAGAGACTGAATGATCATGCAGTGCTGGTGCTCCTCCAGGAACGTGGTTGAGAAACACTGGCCTAGGGTGATACAACGTCTAGAAACGACCCTGTGTAAATGTCCTTAATGAACTCTTATGATCTACAGGAGTGTATGTGTGCAGGCGAATAGAGTCTCTTCACAGGTTAGTACATCACTCAGTACATTTAAATGGACATCAATACTATGACTTGAAAACAATTAAGACAATACTGTGATTAGTCGACCATGTAAACAGAGATTTCTGATTACCTTAATCCAACTAAGGTTTTAATCGTGGTAAACACGAACTGAATTAAGACATTGAAGTGCAGTACAGACATTCTAACACCGTAATCAAACTATTACAGTCATGGAGGAGTTTCTACCTGTTTGACACTGTATTCTCCGAAGTTATCAACTCTGAAAGCAACTCATGTAAACACCTTGATCATATTATTGCCTTATTCAGATTAAGGTCAATAATTTGATTACTGATGTCCATGTAAATGTACTTAGAGTCATGTAGACATATCTGAAGTTGACTAACTATTAGTAACGATACTATCACAATGCTGTGGCGGAGAGGCTAGGAGTGATTGTCCTCCGGCACAGGGGAAAGAGGGTTGTTTTCAGCCCACAGACAGTCCTTCTTTCTCTTCAGCTCACAGTTCCTCTTGTGCTCTCGTCTCAACAACAATATAATGACCAACACAAGAAAACAGATCAGAGGAATGGTGATTCCCATTGTTACTCCTAACGGGTCTGTAGCCTGCTTTTCGGGATCACCTGAGAAAACAAATCACATGTTGGGTCGTTTCTTATTTGAGGAAAAGCAAAACACATGTATGGACTGTAATGTAATGTAGCTGTGTGAACATAAACAACATCTCTGAATGTGAGACGCTTAAAGTTCAATGCAAAGGGAGACATTAGCTTTAACAGAGGTAGCTTAGCAAAGCCTACAGCGAACGAAAGTTTGAGGACTACAAAAAAAATACATCTTGGCTAGTGAGATCACAAGCGATTCAGGTTACGCGCATTCACCATGTGCACACACGCGGTGCAGCGAAGGGGCGTGGCCAGAGGCGCTGTAATGTAGCAGAGAATGCTAAAATGGCGTCCAAACGCTGCGTTTTCCACAGAGCTTCTTCTGTTTCTGTATTTGGGCTTCCAAAGGACACGACACACAGACAGAAGTGCTTACAGTTTAATTTAATTATGTTCCTGAGAATTATAAAAAATATATAGCTAGCATTTGACAAAGGAGAACGCCCAGAATCTCTCTCCGTTCAGTGCTGGATTCGGCTAAACACTCCTGCAACTGATGAAGCTGTGGATTGTGAGCCACAACCTGTAAGTGTTTTATTTGTTAAAATTGATCTATTACATGCACAGTGTCTAGCGTTAACGGTATGTTGTATCGAGGACGTAAACAAGGATGTAAGCAATGGGAAATGCTGTTTGGCACCGCTAACAATTTAGCTACATATTCATATTTATCCATCAAACCGCTGTAAACACACACCATCTTCAGCAGCGCTGCGTTTCCCTGCGTTCTACATCTCAAATAACAAACTCGCAAAAGATAAGTGAACTTTCATATTACGTACACATGCTTATAACCCCAATATATATGAAAGACACTTGTCAGATGTTCTTTTATAGAGCAGGTGTGAGGTTCAGCTGTGTCCTCTTCATTTTCTGTCTGATTCAGGCACAAACTGATACGGCTAACAGCTAAACTGACTGACAGTGTTTACACAGTGAAAAAAACATGTGCTTGAAGGCGCGTGACGCTTTTCCTGGTGAACTGGAGTCGATCCGCAAATCACAGCACATTATGTTAGCTGACCAATCAGAGCCTCTTGAGGGCCGGCCTTTCAGAGGAACTAGGAAATATGACAGTCGTTTTCATGTTAGCTGAGTAGCTGTATATAATCAAAGTAAAAATTATGGGATTTTCTACAAGTGAAGCATGAGCACACATTGCTTTGCATCTTATAAACACAACCATGCCTTAAAAACACACTGTGGACCACCCCTTCAAAATTAAGTGAGTTTTTCCTTAACTTATATTAGAAATATAAATATTAAAATTATACTGTTGATACTAATATAAATACAAATGTACATTTCTAAGTTGAGATCATTACCTTGAGTGTGAACGTGGACAGAGAGCACTCCAGAGCGATCTGAAGCCAGTTTCATCCAGGTGTTATCAGTGTGAAGCCACTCTTCTACCTGACAGTAGTATTTCCCCTTATCGGTGGGGTCGATCTGTGGCACAGTCAGTTTATAGTGTGTGGCATCTGGTCGTCCAAACACCAGATATTTATCGTCAAGAGCACTGCGTAAAGTACCATCATGCTTGGCAGTGAATATAACATGGGTTCCTCCTTCTTCAACTTTAAACCATGTGACCTCAAAGACAGATTTATCACTGGACTGTGAGGCAATGACACAGTCAGTGGTGAACCCAGCCTGAAGATCGGTAATGTTGAGGGTTTGGTTTACTTTCTGAACACGCAGATTACTTTCTGTTTAAAAAACAACAACATCAGAGATTAGACAAAACGACTGAAATGGGAAACACCCACACCTTTAAAGTCTTATGTTCAAAGAAGTGTACAAGCTGTTAACAAGACTGTACTAAGGCCATGTCCACACATACATGGATTTTTTATGAGCAGAGTTTATTCCTTTTTCATCTTGGTAATGTTGCATTCATATGAAAACGAAAAACTGTCAAGAGCTAGCATGCCAGATCAACAGGTGGTGATATAACCACATAATAATAGTGAAGCATTGATGGCCAATCGGAAGACTGAAAAAGGAGACAGCGGAGCCCAATCTGATATCCAATGAAGGAAACAAAATCATGCACACCAATGTTTAGAGGCAAAAAACAAATAGTTTCATGAGCCACACGACCACACTGTAACCGCAGGGTGCATTTTACAGGGGCGTTTGACCCCCCCCAATTAACCCTTGAGTCTAGCTTGAAAGATGTTAAAACAAGATATGCTGGGGGTCTGCTCTTTAATAGTGGTAAATAGTTTGACTCTATAACCCCACCCCTATGACAGTCCATACCATTGTGAATACATGATCGCGCCCAGCGGGCTATGCAGCAAAATATTTAGTCAGCAATCCGAACACCGGCAGATATGTACATATAGCCTAGAGGTAAAGTCAAATGAGACTCTCGGTGTGTATTTGAATAAAGTAAAGCAGTGAGCATGATCATTTCATGATCATCCATGTATTGGTGCAGGAATGCAAATTTGTCACGGTTCTGCAAAACTCACCATTTTTAATTAAAAATTGATTCGCTTTTAAGACTCTCATGTCTGTGGACGTAGCCCATCAGAGGTTACTGTCGGTCAGAATCTGCTCAAAAAACCCCTGCAGAATTAAAATGTTCGTTTTCGTGTGGACAGGGCCTAAGAGACTAAGAGTGTATAAATGTAAATGGATGTATTACCAATACTGTTAACTGTGATGGCGGTTGATCCTGACTGGCTTTGTGCTGTTTGTGTCCACTGGCCTTCACAGTCGAGCTGGAACTTCTCAACTCTGCATTGGTAGCTTCCAGTATCAGCTATACCTGCGTTTAGCACAGTCAGACGGAAAGTATCGGTAGTAGGTCTAGAGAAGCGCAATCTGTCCTTAAGTTGCTGGTTCTCTGTCACATACCGAAGACGACCGTTATAAGAGTAGGCCAATAAAACAGTCCCGCTTGATGAGTCTGGGCTATTGAAGATCCATCTGAGATTATAGTGATGAGTGGGATCCTCTTTTTCCACATTCAGAGTGCATTCAAGTTCAAACTCTACACCCTGCTTGATGGTAATGCTCTTGTCAGTTTTGTCCATGGTAAAGCTCTCCTTTTTTTGGCTTTCCTCAGTGTTCACTTGGATTGATAGCTGCCCAGACTTGTCTTCACCTATCCTTCTCCACTGCTTTGCTGCTGTCTGAATCCACTCTACAACTTGACAGTGGTAAAGGCCAGAATCAGTAGGGTTGGTGTTTGGCACCGTCAGCATGTAGTGCATGGCACCTGGGCGTTTGAAGACCAGATCTTTATCATTGACTGCACTGTGTAAAGTTCCATCACGACTGGCATTGAAGATGATGATGGGTCGCTCATTTCCCAGACCTTTGGACCAAGTCACCTCAAACACAGATGCATCACTGGACCGTGAGTCAATGATGCAGTCAATGGTAAATCCCACTTGCAGAACGGTAATATTGCGTCTTTGGTCCTCTTTGCGCACATGCAGTTTGTTCTCTGAATTTCATAGATGATTTTCAGTTATTTACAGTTATTTTATATATTTCAGATTTCTAAATATAAAGTACTCACCTATAAGCTGAACACCAACATTGGTGTAACCGGACATATCGCTTGCCTTTAATGACCAGTGGCCTTTACAGTCCAGCTGGTACTTTTGAGCTTGGCAGTGGTAGCGCCCACTGTCAGTCTGGGTGGCTCTATGGATGGTCAATTGGAAGATACCCGCTACTGGGCTGAAGAAATGGAGTCGTCCTGCAAGCTCTGGGTCATAGCTGCTGTATATCAGACGGCCATCATAAAAATAAGTCAGAAGTGTCACTCTGGCGGACTGATCTCGGGTCAAGAACCAGGTAAGAGAATAGCGAAGAGCGGAATCAGAGCCAGTACCATCCACTGAGCAATTCAACGTCAGCGGCTCTCCCTCCTTAACATTCAGCTCAGTGTCAGCTTTATTCATTCTGAAATCACTGGCTGAAACAGAAGACAATTACGACACAGTGTTAGTATGAATTTATAATCAGGGATCTCTATCCTGAATACTTCGGATTCAGTCCCGCCTCAACACACCCGCACGTAATTACAATGCAACCCTGAATATCTTGCATCTCAATTTGCCCATTTTTATTATGCTCTAAAAATATTTACAACATCTGTGAAGAAAATGTACATACTTCTGAGTGGATAACAGGAGACAATGCAAGCATTGGGACAAACTACATCCTTATAAACAGACTGTTAATTGCTTAGCTATGTGTCCAGTCAATCATCTGGTCACATCATCTACCTTGCTTTCTTTCACTACAGGGGTGACCAACCCTGTTCCTGGAGATCTACTTTCCTGCAGGTTTCAGTTGCAACCCAAATGACCCACCGGCCTGTAATTATCAAGTACTGTTCAGGTGCGGACTAATTAGTTCAGGTGTGTTTGATCAGGGTTGCAGCTGAAATCTACAGGAAGGTAGATCTCCCGGAACAGGGTTGGTCACCCCTGTAGTAGACCATCCCGGAAACTTTGGAATACTGATTACAACATACTATAATATGAGACACCTTTTGAGTACTATTTAGGATAAATACTACAGAAATTGGGATGCAGCACTTGATTAGCAGGTTCAGGTGTGTTTGCTTGAGGTGGAGCTGAAGTCGGCAGGATGGGAGGCATCCAGAAGCAGAGTTTTGATCAGTCATAAATTATTCAACAATACACAATTTGCATGAATTTATACTTGCAGTTACTTCGAAAAGCTTCGTCATTGATGTAAATGTGTTTTACCTTTCTCTTTGACAGCAAGCTCTGTGGAAGTAGACGATTTGTTCAGGGAATACCAGTCACCAAGAGGATCCTGAAGCCACTCTTCCACCTCACAGAGATACTGGCCACTGTCAGTGGTTCTGGCCTGATGCACAGTCAGCTGAAAAGTGTGTTTCTGTCTTACTTCCAGCCGGATTCTCTGGTCCGTCTCTAAGCTGGCTGCAGGGCCATACTTGACAACAGCATCTAGGTCCATATTTAAGAGCATCTGAGACCCAAACATCCAAGTTATTGTGAAACGAGAGGAGTTTGTGGTTGTTTTCAGGATGGAGCATTCAATCTTAGCATCAGTGTTCACAGTGGTTTCCTGGCGAGACTCGAGTCTCGACAATCTCAGTTTGCTGTCTGTTATTAAACATTGCATAGAGAGAAAGATACTTATTAAACACACTTGTAAATCTAAATGCTTCATAAAAAAGATATTTTGCTGTGCAGAGACTGATAAACACAAACACTAATAAATACAAGAGGAAATACATTCAATTTGTAAATCAGCTCTAAGTTTTTTCTCCTGGGAACTGGCTCAAAATAACTATTCATTCAAGAACTGAACATCATTAGTTTGGATTGCTTCTCTTGAGCTTGACTTTTATGCCTGATTTCATGCCTGATTGGCTTTGTCTGCTGTATGGACTGCTTCTCCTATTTATTTTCACCCTGTGCCTGAATACACATTTAGATTTTTGTTTGTTTTTTAACTTTGCCTATTAAAACGTTGTATACAGATTCCCGTTCTTTTTCCACCTCACACTTACACCAGGTTAGGAGTAGGGGAGTAAGTGTAGGGTTAGGGGAACAAATAGGTTTAAAAGTAGGAGTTCAGAATATAAACGGTATAAAGACGAGGAATGTTGTTTTATAAATACATAAACGTATACAGCTGTATTTACCAGGTTTTTGTATAGTCACTGCCAGTAGGTTGGAGCTCTTCATGGCTTTCTGTATACCCTTTTGATAGGCATCAACTTGGCACTGGTACTGTCCACCTTGTTGCTTGCTGGCTCTCGGCATCATGAGAGAGAAAATTGTGCTGGAAGGCTGTGCTTGAACGGACAGCTGATAATTTCTCTGATCTGTTAACCAGGTAACTTCTCCAGTGTTGAGTATTGTTAACATATTCTTCTGTGCAGTTGAATTGAGAGACAGAAACATCCAGCGTACAGCCAAAGAAACTTCAGGTCTTCCAACTATACACAGTAATTCAACTGGAGAATCTACAGGTACATTTGTTTTGCGACTTTTCAACGTCACCCTCATGAGAGATTCTGAAAAGAAAACATGCTGTGATTATTCATACTCTGCTCTCAGTAACACACGGTGAAAATAAGAGAAAGGTAAGACACAGATTGCATGTCAACTGGTGCAGACAGTTTCTGTGTTCCTGTGAAGAGTGTGTGTAGTCTTACCAACTGAACGCACTGTAACTTTGTTTTGCTGAGACTGAGTGTGGGTTTTCTTCACCTCACCATTGCTCTGTATGGTCCATTCAGACACAATGCACTTGTATTCACCGCTGTCAGATAATCCAGCTTCACCAATCTCCAAGGTAAGGTTTCCAGCTGGAGAATGGAGAGTTTGAACATGGCGGCTCTGATACCTCGTCCCAGTATCTTTCATCACTCCCTCATGGGACAAACTAATGACGTCACTGAAGGAATCCACAGAGTCTCTCTTGTGCTGCCATGATACTGATAAAGGACCTTTGAACGCCGACACAGAGCAGGTGACCTGTAGAGTATCTCCTTCAGTCACTGCATCCTTCATCATCATGACCACAGTCAGATCACTCTCTGACCAGACAGACAAAACCAGACAGTGTCAGTGTGCGGTCATGCAAAAGTTTTCATTGTAAAAATGGTGTCTATGTACAGCAAAGGATGCAAACCAATGTATGGAGTATTTTTAGATTGTAGGGGAGGAACATTGTAGTATTAATTACCTTTAGTCGTGATGCTCACAGTCTCAGGATTGGACAGTTGTTTTTGCACTCTTTTGAAGGTGCCGTCTTCATTCATGCTTTCCTGCCATACTTCACACTGGTATTGGCCCTGATCTTCAGTTCTAGCAGAATGGATGGTCAGCAGGTAGTCCGTTAGACTTGTTTTCACTGCTCTCATCTCTGCTGCATTCTCTCTTTCTTTATAACTATCAAATATTGTGAGCATCCCAGAAGGTCCAATCTGGGCCACGTTCTTCTCGTTCTTCATCCACGACACAGAATAGAAATAGCCAGGAAGATTCTGTGCTTTCACACTGCAACGGATGTCTAGTGCATCCCCCTCTTGTAGGGGCTCTTTAGAGGCCTTCATATAAACACTGAACGAACCTACATCTGAGGCCACTATTGAGACACAGGAAACAGAATGAGATCAAACAGGTTCTCTTGTGCAGTTTCCTGATTGCAGTCATAGTGACACACTCATTACACCAGACTCTGATCTATATAGATTACACAAGAATTTCTCAACTGTTACAGTAGGTTACTGCTCCTTTTGGACGAATACAAAGACAGCAGGGGTAAATAACAATAAAACGATAAAAGAAAAAAAAGCTATATCTTTAGATTTACATGCTAAAAGCTTTAGGGTTTATCAGGCTCTTGCATCTGTCATTTTGTAGAAGTGAAACATAGTCAATGAGGAAGGCTGTGTAACATGCCCTCATTTTCAAAAACTAAATGCAAACCACCACAGCTAACAGGAAACCGCTCCAGGTCTCAGATTGCATTAAATAGAAAAGTACTGTTTGTGCAATTAAATGGCAAAATCTAAACCTCACCGATTGGTTTGATCTCCACATTACATGCTGTAGAGGTTTTGTGTGCAATCTGTGTCCAGGATCGGTCTGGGTCTTGGATCCACTGAACGACATTGCAGTAGAACTTCCCCTGGTCTGACTGCTGCACTTGAGGCATCTTCAGTCTGTATGTTGTGTCCTCCACTTTATCCATGCTGATTAGACCCGAGTGGTAGCGATCCTCAAATCCACCTCCTGGCTTTACGGTGAGATCTCTGTCCAGAGTAATGATTGGTCGGGGGTCCTTATCTTCTCCACCGTGGACGTACCAGGTGACCGAAAGATGGGTGTGTTGAAAAGTCTCACTGGAGACCTGGCACTCAAGCTGAAGAGGATCACCTTCAGACATGCTCTGAGAGGGAGAACCAGAATATGAAGCCTTCAGGGTGTCCGGTACCACTGTGAATAAAACAGACCTTTTGACAACTTGCCAAGTAACATTATTTATAAAGCAAAGTAATGCAGAGTTATGATTACACAGTATTCCTGTTTGCTATGATTCTTCTCATGCCATGGACCAAAAACATATGTGCTTGTTTTATGATGAGCATGGCTGAGAAGGTAGTACTAGTGACTAACTTCTGTGAACAAGAGCATATACAAAACCAAAACTGCTTTCCAGTCCAAGTATGTATGGGCTTCCTTTGCCAACTTCCCTCTTTCCTATTGACTCAGATCCACCTTAATGATTTAATTACACAAAGGCTCACTACTGGTGGAACATCTGAAAAGAGGGTTTAAAATGAATGCCCTCTGCCTTTAAAGGTTACGACCGTGGCCTGAGTGTTTTCGGGCATCACCTGTGTGCCACACCAATACTGATTCTCATGGAGGTGCATTGGAAGGATAAAAGGAGATGTGATGACACTGAACACTGAAAGCCTGGACGCTTAATGTTTGGTTTTGACTTTTGTTTAGGTGGCAGTCCTCTGTGAAGGAAGGCTGTTGCATGCTTATTTTTTAACTTATTAAATTAAAGTTCTTTAAAACATTCCCGCCTCGTTCCCTTGAACTGTACTGAACTTAACTCCAATACACATGGAGAAGACCTGTCGGAGAGTCCTTGCCATCAAGCCTGAGGATCAGAGTCATAGACACTCAAGGCCAGCACTGGAAGAGCTTGCTTGTGGGACAGATGCACTCGTTGGATTTGCTCTTTAATGTTTTGGCTTTCCGCAGTGACATTCACATTACACTGAACTGAACTTCAACTGTGAAAACTGGACTGAAGCAGTTTACTGGACCTTCATCTGTGTTAAGCTGCTTTGACACAATCTACATTGTAAAAGTGATATAGAAATAATGATGAATTGAATTGAAGTCGTTGCTGTCCACCACAACATGGAGGGGTGTTGGAAGAGTCTCTGCAATTCGCTAGAGACCGAGACCTGCTGCCGTACACTGGGACTGCGGAGGAGCTTTAAACAGGGGGCTTACCACCATAGAAAGATCTGGGGAAGTCACCACCATCTGCTGAGAGCAAGGGGGCAGGGGGCTCATAGCCGGGTGCCTGCCAGCCTGAGATGGGGGAGTTTAAGACCGTCCTCCGAGCGGCCAGACACCATGAGTGAGCGTTTCTCAGTTTATTGAGAAAAGGAAAGGAAGTGAAGTCATGATATGTGGCCAAGTATGGTGACACATACTCGGAATTTGCACTCTGCGTTTAGCATATCCAAGTGCACACACACAGCAGTGAAAACACACTCAAGGCTCAGGGACTCACCTCAGCCATGGTATTGAGGGTGGCTAGTTATACACTCCCATCATCTACAATCCCTGCTGGTGCCAGGACTCGAACCTGCAACCTTCCAATCACAAGTCCAACTCTGACTATCATTCCACAGTTGCCCCAGAGGACCAAGCGGCAGCATGTTTGGGAAACCAGACCCAATTTTTGTCTACAGTGGTGGGGGGCATCACGGTATTATGGCTGGTCACTAGTTTATTGTGCACCAGCTAATCCAGCCTCGTGGAGCGTTGGATGAATAAGATGAAGAACGACAACAGAGGAAGACGAGAGCGGATCAGGCCTGGGACTCTTTATGTGGGTTTTAGGTATTTGTTTAGGCATTAGGGGCCGCCACTACACATTTATTTTGTGTTTTGTGGGTGTTTCCCAGTGATGGGTTGCAGCTGGAAGGGAATCCGCTGCGTAAAACATATGCTGGATAAGTTGTCGGTTCATTCCGCTGTGGCGACCCCAGATTAATAAAGGGACTAAGCCGAATAGAAAATGAATGAATGATTCTCTAGACCTGCAGCTGACCGGCCATTCATCTGATTATTATCAAAGCACTTAAAATAAATAGATATCTTACCGTTAAGTGTTGTCTCTGCTTCATATACTCCATACAACTGTGGATCTGTACTTGGGGTGTGACAGAAGATTTGTCCCGCATCGTCCATCAGCACAGTTTTGATCCTCAAGAGAGCTGAAGACCCCGTCAACCTCTCGATCTCAATGATGTTTTGCTTCACTCTGCCGGAGAACCTCGCAAAGGCAAACTCTGGATCTTTAGTACTGATGATATTGAAGTTAATGTTTTTTTTTCGGACACCAAATTCAAAGTCCTGCCGATCCGGGCCTTGAAACCCACTAACACTACAGATGATGGAGATGGGATATCCTTCCACTCTGTACAGGGGGCCATCTTGGATCTGGACCACACGCTGACCGTCGCACTGATCTGTGTGGAGAGTGGCGTTACACATATATTATTAGTCCTATGAAATTTTTCACAGGACGACTAATAACTCAACCCTTAATCTGGGTTGACAGTCATTTGATCAGTATTTTGGTTTTATTAATACATGGTTGGGTTTGTCCATGTTTGAGCATTGCAAAACAATCCAAACTTACTTTAAATCCCAAAGTTTGTTAGGTTTATAACCTATATACTCACTCCAAAGATGAAAAAATAAATAAAAATAAACAAAGTTCTAGTTTGAACAAAACAAAACATGGTTACTACCATCATTGTTCCCACTAATGCTATGTTCTCACAACATTACTACAGTAAAACCACAACACACACAAAAAAACATGGTTGTACTACAGTCGCGGTTCCTACAGTGTCATAGTATTACTACAACATTACTATATTAAAGCCACAATACACATCAAACAACAGTTTACTACAGTCAGGGTTCCTTCCTACAGTCTTATTATAGTATTACTACATTACTATAGTAATACCAGTCTCAGACGCATGTTTTTACAGAGAAACATGGTCACTACAGTCATATTTACTACATTGTTCTGAAATAAAACCATGGTTAATTTTCGTAAAGGTTGTGTATTCTCACCAAGTCAAGTGGATTTAATACTAAAACTATGCAATGGTGAATGAGGGCAAAGGGTGTGACGTGCTAAATGTTGCTTAAACGCATTGTTTTCTGTGGGATATTATTTATTTAAGTGGGAAACACTTTTACTCTCATAACCTGGACGTTTTACAGCATTAATAGTATATACAAGTCCTCATTTATCACTTTGTTCCTCATTTGTGTCTAGCATAGTTGATCATTAGCTGTGTTGTGTACATCTAATATTCTTTAATTGTCTTTAAGTTTAAGCAGAGTTGTTTAGTTGTTATTAGATTACGCTCTCTCTCTCTCTCCTACAACATATGACAAATGCATGTCTTGTTTCGACCTGTTTGCGCTGGGCATTGTCTAGCTTTGTTTCGGGATCCTGTTCACCCGGTTGAGCGTTTATTTTGTGAAACACAAACTGAATATAGCCGACGTGTACATTTTATTTTTAACATAAAAACAGAACGAATGTATTGTTAAGCTTTAGAAGAGATATAATATCATTCACAAGTTGGAAAAACCCCTCGTAACTTTTACGACCATCTTTGACAGTCATTCGGCTAGTCGGTTGTGTTTGCTAACCGAAGGTGAGTCCATTCAACAGGTAGATTTTTTGAATGAGCTAACATTATAAGCACATATAACATTTATCTATGTTATGTCCTCGACAGAGCAAAGACAACAGTTTACAGAGAAACCCGATGTATAAATATACATTAAATATACATTGAGACTTACCCCAGCGCAGGAGTCCTGTGAGAAACAGCAGAGGAAAGCGCCACAGCTGTAAACTAGAGTCCACCATCCTTAAATGAACAGATCCTTTCCTCTTTCTCTCGTATTTCCTCTCTACATGATAATGCGGGTTTCGACACGAGCCAGGCTAAACCTGATTCATTTTCTCTGAAGCAAGAGACGGTGACATCACACTAAAACCAGCCGGGCAGGGAAGAAACTCACTGTTGATATGTTTAACAGAAGGGCTATAGGCCATGCCACTATATTTGTTGTATTACCATCAGTTACATTAATTGTATATTTAGCTTTTTAAAACAATCAGTCACACTTTTAAACTCATAAGTCTATAAAACCGCAGTCATTGTCTCACCTTCATGTTGTTTCAGATCTGTGTGTATGTTGGAATACAAAATAATAAATGATCATTTGAGCAAGAAAGCATTACAGCAAAACTGTAATAATTAATGTAGTATAATTGAGTTTTTACTACAGCTGAATTGTAGTATTATATTCGTAAAATGTCAAATATTGTTGCCTTAAATGTTTTAGTTGAATCCAATTCAATTTTCTCATCATCTCTAATATTTATATTGACTAAAAATATTAAGTTAAACTTCGTATAACTTTAAAAAATAGCTGAAACCTGATTTACTTATTAAAATGAGTTTAAACAAGTGATTACCCTAAATTCTGTATTTATTCTTCATATCAGTGTCATTATAATAAAGCATCAGTTTGCAGATCTGATAAGAAAAGTGGTTTATTATCAACAGCTGAAGATTTAAAATAAAATATATGTTTAGGGTGAGGCGACACAGTGGCGCAGTGGGTAGCACAATCGCCTTACAGCAAGAAGGTCGCTGGTTCAGTTGGCGTTTCTGTGTGGAGTTTGCATGTTCTCCCCGTGTTGGTGTGGGTTTCCTCCGGGTGCTCCGGTTTCCCACACAGTCCAAAGGCATGCGGTATAGGGGAATTGGGTAAGCTAAATCTGTACGAGTGTGTGTGTGAATGAGTGAGTGTGCATGGATGTTTCCCAGTGATGGGTTGCGGCTGGAAGGGCATCCGCTGCGTAAAACATATGCTGGATAAGTTGGCGGTTCATTCCGCTGTGGCGACCCCAGATTAATAAAGGGACTAAGCCGAAAAGAAAATGAATGAATATATATTTAGGATGAACTCCTCAGGCAGTGTCTGGTCAGTATGTTGATCACCACAAACACATATTTTTATTAAATACGATTATCTGTATTCAGAAATTATGTATTGCAAAAAACAGTTAATAAACAATATAAAGATGCCAAGCAAAACAGTAAAAATCAAAAGCATAATGGCAACGTTTTGATATTAAGCGATGAAATATAATTTTGCCCTTATAACTATTTGTTCTGAAAACTATTTGTTCTATAACAAGTAAAGAATATAGTCTATTACAAAAAATAGATTAATGAGACTGAAGATTGACTGATAGATACAGAGCAGATTCTAGAACACGTGTCTGTGTTAAAGATACTATAGAGCA
>CAIGQW010003633.1:0-10678 GCA_903798125.1 Danio choprae | reverse complement strand
GATAGTAGAAGAGAGAAGATCGGAAGAGCGTCATATTTAGTTTTTTTGCTTAGTATGTTTTTGTGCTGGTACCTTGGTTGGCTAGTTTTTTGGGGTGGATTAAAAAAATATATATGAACCTAAAATCAGAGCCATTGAAATGTTCGTACTGTTTGAAATGAAGCTAAATGTCATGACACACCTTAGACTCCAGAAGGTTAAACATGGTGTGAATCTGAAGGTGGAATGATGAAATATAGACGAAAAATCATCAGGCAATGAATGACCACCTTTCATGTTCACAACCTGTCTACGTTTAATAGAAAATGGACTAAATGGGTCAATTTGAGGAAACTAGATAGGCCAATTGCAAAATTGCTGTCACACGATTTAAAACGATCACTTTTAGTCACACCTGAATCGAAATTAACTCCTTGTGTAATTGTTACATTAAAAATTATTAAATGAAATTATTTTAAATGGTGGACTGTGAGTGAACTGGCTTTTAGTGACTAAATTAAAGCTTAATCTTTTCACCTTCACAAAATCTGTTGTGCTTACAGCAGATCTGACAGCAAAACTCAGAATTGGAGGAAATTAATGAATATTTGTTGCTATGCAAAATGTACTTCTAATGTTCAGTTTGCCTCTTTTATGCAATTCCTCTCAAAACAACTGAACAATACCATTCAAAAGAGCCTTTTGTTCTGTCATGATTTACTGTTTGCTTGAGACTACCAGAAAGGAAACAAAGTTATTCCATATGACACACTGTTTTAACATTGAGTCTAGTTCTGTTTTTCTGGTACAAGTTCTCACTTTTAGCTACTAGTACATTTTTTCATAAAGTGATTATATTTAGCTACTAGTACCTTTTTAAAGGATTCTAGCACATTTTCAATATACTGTATACTTATTTATACGATGCTAGTACTTATTTCAATAGTGGCTATTAACTATTCTAATGCTAACTAGTAACACATTTATATATATTTTTTGCCATTGAGACCTGTCAAGTACAGTATGTATTTAAATTGCGACTAGTACTTTTTGATACTGGAAGTTATTTATAAGGTACTATTTATTGTTTAGGTACTGATACTATTATTTGTTTAATATATAATGATACTTCTAAATCATTGCTAGTACTAGATGCTAGTACTCATTTATTAGATTCTACTTATACTGTATGCAGTGGTGTGAAATAGTGTTTGCCTCTTAATGGTTTGTTTTATTTATTTATTTATTTATTTATTTTTTGTATGATTGTCACACTTTAATGTTTCAGGTCATCAAACAAATGTAAATATTTGTCATAGATAACACAAGCAAACTCATTATGCAATTTAAAAATGCCCTGTTTTTTTTTTACATAGCCCTGTGTGAAAAAAAAAAGTTTCCCCCCAGATCATCAGTTCGGCCATCTGACCTCTAGCTGAAGCAAATTTGGGTTCTGCAGCAGGTCAATGATCCAAAGCACACCAGCAAGTCCACTTCTGTATGACTGATGAAAATCAAAATGAATTCTTTGGAGTGGCCTAGTAAAAGTCCTTATCTTAATCCAATTATAATGCTGTGGCATGACCTTAAAAAGGCGTCTCACTCTTGAAAACCCCGCAATGTGGCTAAATCACAAAAATTCTTGTGTTATCTTTGAATAATAATTAATTTTGTTTTGATGATCTGAAATATTAAAGTGTGACAAACATGCAAAAAAAAAAAAACAAGAAAGGTGGCAAACACTTGTTCATGCCACTGAATTAGATACTAGTTCATACAGTATATATATATATATATATATATATATTGTAATTGTCTATATAATAAATGTGTTTTAATATTGATAGAATACTTACTTACTTAATATCTAATCAATTGGTAAATATAGATGCTACACTCGACCAAACACTGGGCAAAAATATGCTCCAAAAACGTAATGTTAATTAAAAAAAAATCCAGTCTTTAAGTTGGTCCATTTTTACCCAAATACAATATTTATTTTAGAAGCATATATATATGTTTTTAGATTAAATGTTAAAATGGCTTGCCAACATTTACCCAATTTCTGATCATATACAGTAGGCCCTTGTGTAGAACCATATCAATTTAGACATTCTCCTGATCGATCCACAGCTCTACAGGTGTGTTTGGTCATTTATCAGCGTCAGCCGGCAAACGGAGAACAATCCTGCCTTTCCTTCCTAAAGAGTCTGCTTTCTGAGGGGAAATGTATCCACTAATTCAATTCCCAGAGCTCAGCGCCACAGAGAGCATAGAGTTTCACTCTTCACGCCTACATCCTTGGCACGCATTTCATTTGTTCTGTTCAATCAAAGAAGCAGTTAGAAAGTTAAAGTAATACAAAGGAAGCATGTGGATGATTGTAGTGGAAAATACATAGAAGACAACAGATTTGATGGAAAATAATGCCAATAACTGTCATTCAAGAGTGTCATTCAGAGATGTGCGCTCAAAAATCAATTGCACTTTGTCTCCAGTGATAGGCCAGCATATTGACAGGATAATCAGCCAATCAGAGACTATACAAATGCTGCGTTTGCATGTTGTTGTTTTATTTACTTTATTCTATAACCCTTTGATACAACTGACAACTCGATGTCAAGCTACTTTTAAAATTAATATCAATTTTTCACATTATAAATTACTTTCTGTAAATCCTATTGTAGTCATATTTACGGTTGCTCAACATTTTGCAAACACAATCCAGTAATTCTAATTTTCGTTTAGTTTGACTTATTTGGACATCTACACATCATACCTTTGTTACACAGACAAAAAACAACCATGTAGGGATGAGAAAGTCATATAATGAACCAATGCTCATCACAAACAACTTCCAACAAAGAGCCACATGCTAATATATAGAAGGTGCTCAATATCATTCACATTACTGCTAAACACCATCATGGTAAAACACATAGCATTAAAGCAATGCAATAAACATTATTTATCAAAATGTGATGTAACTTTAAACTGTAATGTACATAACTGATAGGAAAAAAACTCTAAAGAATCATAGTAATTCAATTCAAATCAAGTGTATTTGTATATCTCTTTTCACAATAATTATTGTTTAAAAGCAGCTTTACAAAAAGTGCTCATTACTGCATTACAATCAAAACCAGTGCATTACAATCAAAAGTTATTTATAGGGCAATATATAACAGCATGAAAAGTGTGATGTAAGGAATTCTGGGAAAATCAATGTATGGTTATTCAACATTTCTCTTAAGTAAATGTATTGTTAACCAGGTTACACATTTCTACTGCAGCATTTTTTACAGTTCATGAGCATTTTTTAAAATTATGGCCATTTTTTATATTCGTACAGAAGCAATGTAAAAAAGCTGCTCTTTTTTCTGTTTTGATCTCCACTCTCTATTTATTTATTTATTTTTTAAATATTTGCATTGTTTACTCTGTACGCTTCCTGTGGTCTTGCTTCCTGCAGCCGTCTGAAATCAGCCATCCGTAGCGCTCTCTGCTCTGCTGTTTGTTTGGAGTTCAAGGCGGACCAACACATTTACATTTAATCATTTAGCAGATGCTTTATCTGAAGCGGTTCACAAATGAGGGATACTAATACCTACCGCTTGTATTCAGAAGTGTATTGAAGTGGTGTAAAAGAACCTTTACATTACCCAATTGCAACTATTTTCTCTTTGTCACACAATGCAATGTGATCTCAGATTATGACATCATTTCACATTTGAAAGGGGTTTGGACATGCTGTTTCAGATTTTTATATTATGTTTAATTTTTGAAGTTTGCAAAGTTTTTTTTTTCCTTTCAAAACAAAACATCACTGTTTTTAAAATGAGTAATTATTATTCTAGTTATATATGTTGATGTGGCACAGTGGCTCAGTGGTGAGCACTGTCGCCTCACAGCAAGAAGGTCGCTGGTTCGAGTCCAGGCAGGGCCAGTTGTTCTCCCTGTGTTTGCGTGGATTTTCTCTGGGTGCTCCGGTTTCCCCAACAGTCCAAAGACATGCGCTATAGGTGAATAGGATGAACTACTGGAAGGGCATCTACTGTGTAAATCATATGCTGGAATAGTTGGCGGTTCATTCCTCTGTGGCGACCCCTGATAAATACGGGACTAAGCCGAATCTATCTATCTATCAGAACATTTCATTCAACAGAACATGTCACTGACAATTTTATTTTATTTTATTTAAAGATCAGTATTTTAATTATTTTATACACTAAACATTATAATAATATCTAACATTATAATAACAGAATGACCTATCAGTTCTGATAAAAAACATTGTGTGGCCTGCTGAATCCGACTCACTTATCTTGAGTAAACAGATAATGAGTTTGACTGCAAGCGGAGCGGCAGAGGAAGTCTCTACGCAGCGATGTCCTGTGGTCAGACGCGTCCAAACGCATGATGAAGCTCCTGTGAGCTCTTTGCTGACAGCTTCTGATAATGCGCCCTCTTAATGGAGGAGGCACAAACTAATGAGAAGTTGAAGGCACTGAATAAATTGGAAAATTGTAGCATAATGATTCTGTCCGCTGGCCTGTTTATAGGGCTGAGAGAGGGCAGGACAGAGAAACAGAGACTAAACTGACTTTTCTCCAGGGAAGACATACACACATACACAGACAAACAGAAGCCCACGGAGGGGCCATACTGAGCGGGTCAGCGGCGCCCCCTGCGAGGCCCCGGCATTGTGTGAGGCCAAATAAAGCCTGCCGCAATTTGACGGCAATTATTATGGAAATGGAGAAGCTTGTGAGAGATTAACTGCTGAAATATAGAAATAGAAGAAGTTCATAGAAGAAGAAGAAATAGAAGAAGAAACAGAAGAAAAAGTCCACTTTTTCCTGCAGCATGTCCTGATTTTGCAGAATTAAATGCGTGCCTTGGTCAACATATTTTGTTGATCCTGGAACATCATTCCTGTCTGAAATTTAAATCCAACCCTAATCCTTAACCTTAATCCTAACCCTAACTGTGAGCTATTCCTTAAAGCAGAGGGAAATTAAAAGTGAATAATAACCAGAAGCCCCTTACCCTGATATTAAGCCTAAACATGCAGTCTTGTTTCTCATATCTGAATCTTGTTTACGGTTTGATATAAGGTTATATTTTTTAAACCACTGGCAAATTATTTAGCTTGTTTTAAGGAAAAACTCACTTAATTTTGACTTAATATTTATGAAAACAAAACAATATTTTTTACTTGTCAATAATATGCTTCTTGATTTAAGAATTTTTAGATATTTGGTAAGTATTTGATATTCTTACTAAGTAAGAAAATAATTTTTTTCCCAGTGAAGTCTGTACTGGGGTGGCAATTACCATCATAAGAAAAACCATTGCCACCCCATTTGTCACCCCAGCACTTGAAGTGTCATTCATTCAGTTTCCTTCGGCTTAGTCTCTATTTCAGAGGTCGCCACAGCAGAATCAACTACCAACTATTCCAGCATATGTTTTACGCAGCAGATGCCCTTCCAGCCACAACCCAGTACTGGGAAACACCCATACACTCTCACATTCACACACACACACACTCATACACTACGGCCAATTTGGTTGATCCACTTATAGCGCATGTGTTTGGATTGTGGGGGAAACTGGAGGAAACCCACGCAAACACAGGGAGAACATGCAAACTCCACACAGAAATGCCAATTAGCCCAGCCGGGACTCAAACCAGCAACTTTCTTGCTGCGACAGTGCTAACCACTGAGCCACAATGCCGCCCTCACTTGTAGTGGATTAAATAGAAAATAATTTTCCTCTACCAATTTACAACAAGGACTCATCATTGTGAAGACATACAAAATACATGTAAATAAGGACTCTTACAAATGTTCCACCATGTTGCCAGACATTATGATTATAAGCATAATGTCATTAGATATAAAAATATCTATTAATATTGACGTTGTTAATAAAATAATTTGGGCTTTAATGAAGTAGGAAGATGGAGTTTGAGGTTAGCAATTCCAATTCCTATTTGCAATTTGCTTGGATTGCTTTTCTTAAACAATATTTGGCAACACAGTATCAATGATGATAGCACCTAAACTGACAGCGGCAGTCCAAAATAAAGTAAGAAGACCATGTGCACTGATCATCATAAATGCCATCAAAACAGTAGCATAATTTCTCTTTTACAACAGATATAGCTGTCGAATTAATCAAACTTGTATAATTAACCTAATTTAACATAAGTTCATTTTAAATTGCACTTTAAGCTAACTACCGGTATCCTGCCAATAAAATAGTAAAATATTATGTACTGTCATCATGGCAAAGACCAAAAGAAGTTAGTTATTACAAATTAGTTATTAAAACTATTATGTTTAAAAATGTGTTGGAAATATATTCTCCCCGTTAAACATCACTTGAGAAACGTTTGAAACATAAATTAAATCTTACAGGAGGGCTAATAATTTTGTCTTCCACTGTAGCACAACCTTATTATTTGGTGTGATCTGCTTCGTTTCTGTTGCATGGAATTGAGCAAACTGGAAGTGCAACCCATAAATTGAAATGCAGAAATTCACGTGCGGAAAAAAAAATGTGGATAGAATGAAGCTCTCATTGCTACAGCATTTATGCTAATCTGCACACAAACTTGCGTGTGTCTGCTGTATCAGCATGTGTGAGGGTTTATCACCTCTTTCTCCACCTGAGAGATGGCTTCATGGGCTCCCGACTCTTTCTTACACAAGCGGCCACCCAATTGCACTGTCCTGATAAGAGCCGGTGGGGCAGTGCTCTTCCAGACCCGGCGTCTGCGGAGAGATAAGTGTTTGCTGGAGAGATGAAGGCCGCAGCGGACATATTCCTTCAGCAGCATTAGGGGAAGAGTGATAAGCACAGGGTATTTTGTCCACCACTTGGTTTCTATTTCTGCAGAGCTATGTGGGGTTTCCCCATCTACGAGGTAACCTCATTGGTCAAAAAAGGATTCCTCCATATAGATTTATTTATGAATGTCATAGCCTTCCATTTCAAGGTGGATATACAGTACATAACATAGAGTGGTGTAAGATAGCAAATTACAAAAACTTAAATGACTGTAATTGAGTATTTCTTTTAGAAATTATGCTTTAAGTAGTTTAAAAAATGTGTACGTTTACTTTTTACTGTGCTATTTTGCCTCAGTCACTAATTTATTAATTTAGATTTTCTCATCTGAAGTGATTGCCTGTATAGAATAATTAGTTCTGTAATTATCATTCAATCAATTCACGCATTAAAAAATCGCATCAGACAGACCAACCTCAAAGACGCTTTATAAATGTAGCAAACGTGTATAGTGTGGAAGCATTAAAAGTGTCCAAGAAGAAGCAAAAGCGTTTCTCGCATTGAACAAAAGCCTGTTTAGACAGCATCTCGCAGATGAGAACATAAAGAAGATCTGCTTTAGGATGACTGAAATCGTGAAATGGCCTTAAACAATACCTAAATGCACTACAGAATATTACGTTTTCCAATGCACAAATAAATTTGACTGGACTATGATTTTTCAATACTCTTCATCACAGAGTAAATACACCTATGAGATATATACACATTCACACATTTGCACACAAATATATTTAATTAAATGTATATATATATATTTGTTAATTTCCTATATTAAAAAAAAAAAAAAGGTCTGTAATACTCCTTAATGTAGACCGGATATGAGTGGTGTGACACAACTAAAGACATGCTGTAAGTCTGTTGTTCTTATAAACTGCAATAGCAGTTTGATTGACAGGCACTCTGACCAATTAGTGCTGATTTTATGTGCTCTCCATTTCTATTTGCATTTTTCCAGTGCCCACTAAATCATGTACTACAGTTAGTATTATGTTGTAACTGTGACTATACAACTAAAAGTAAACCCTTTACATTTTCGAATGACATCTTATTAATGCAACCATGTATCCCATATAATCCCATATATATTTGTTTTCATATATTCACAATACAAGAGTACTTTATGCTGTTTTTGTTGTTGATAGTGACATGTTGGCATGTTTATCAACCCCACTTAACACGCTGCTCTTAATCTACAAAACTTGAATTGCAATGTTAGCGTCTGGAGAATCACCTGTTGTTCTCCTTCGTCTCATTCACTTGACCAGCTGAACTTCTGAAGTTTATTTCATTTTAAAAGAATGATTTGCACTACACTGTTTACAGCGTCTTCAGATGAAACTTATTACGGAAATGTGAAGGGTTATTTAACCATAATCATGAGATTTGCATAGAAATCATGTCTCATGCACTTTAATACCCTTTGAATTGAGCGCTTCTTTTGAAATGGAGTCATTGCAGAATATCCTGTGATGTCCACTTCTGAGGGTGCTTACAGTTGAATATGCAGTAGTTCAGTTTTACCCTGTCTTTTTCTTTATATCTTTTACCTCATTTGGGTTCACATTTGCAGCTTGTGAATATTTGAAAACATGTGAATGCTTATTGCAGATTTGTCTGAAATCATTCATTCATTTAATCATTTTCATTTCGGCTTAGTCCCTTTATTAATCAGGGGTCGCCACAGCAGAGTGAACCGCCAACTTATCCAACATATGTTTTACGCAGCGGATGCCTATCCAGCTGCAACCCATCACTGGGAAACATCCACACACTCTCATTCACACACATACACTACGGACAATTTAGCCTACCGAATTCACCTGTACCGCATGTCTTTGGACTTGTAGGGGAAACCGGAGCACCCGGAGGAAACCCACGCCAACACGGGGAGAACATGCAAACTCCACACAGAAATGCTAACTGACCCAGCCGAGGCTCAAACCAGCGACCTTCTTGCTGTGAGGCAATTGTGCTACCCACTGCGCCACCGTGAGGCCCCTGTCTGAAATCAACATGTCCGTTTTTTTTCCAGAACTTTTTGACTATTTCAAAATCTCGTCAGATAAAACAAAGGGAGCAGATCTTGCAAAGTAGAAATTTTTAACAGTATTTATTTGAGCCAAAGACCAGTACAAAAATAATAATAATATATCAATATAGTGAAGGACTTAGCATAGATTCCTTGGCGTGGGCCCCATCCTTCATTCGGGATTTTAGGTAGATCAGCATTTCCTGACTAAGTTCAGTTTTTATACATTAGATGTCTGGCTGTGATTGGTCGGGGATTATGAATAAATGACCTAACATTAGCATTTTCCTGGTATAACTTTGTGCTAGCGATTACATTTCAATGTACGGTAACTACATTTAAAAAATTAAATTGACTAAAGTTATATGTTCCGAGCACAGTCAAATTGATTGTCACTGAAAACTTTGCACAGTGAGGTCACAGTATAAGAAGATGGCAGGGTTTGTGCAGTGTAATGTACAAATTTGCCCCCCGCCGCTGTGATTGAGTTGATGGAGTGTTCCAGCAGCGTTTAGCTTGGCAGCAGGGCCGAGACAGAAAAAAAATATACACAGGATTACTCATGATGCAGAAGAGCTGCAGTTACATAATCAACCTTCTTTCCCCGCGAGCACATTTTGAGCGGATGATCATATGAGGATCATTTAGACAGTGTTTACTGTTTCCTTCTCTTAACATCTGTCACAAAGTCCTCACATCCACAAACACTGAAAGACGAAGGATTCCAAACAAGCTTGTTTAACTCATCTGTTTGCCTTTGGGTCCCGATCCACAGACCCATATGGACTTTGCAGGCTTGGTTAGCATTTCGTCTGCTGATTTTTGTGAAAAAATGGAAATTTGAGGAGTATTCAAATGTGTCAAAGATAAAGGTAGCCATGTTAAACTATAATAAGCCAATATAACACTGGTTTATAATTAGCAAATATTACACTTGTTATATATGTAATTGAATTTTGTTTAATATTAGGCGGTTCATTCTGCCGTGACGACCCCTGATAAATTAGGATCTAAGCCGAAGGATATTGAGTGAGTGAGTGTGTAATATTTTGTATAATATTATTATTACACATTTGAAGGCAAAAATATTAAAGGTGAAATATTGAAGGTGACATTTTTATCTTTTTAAAAAATATTTTTCAAAAAGAAAAAAATCCAACGCTTTTTTTTAAACAATCGTTTTAATTATTAATTTGAATAAAATGTTAAATATATAAATAAAAATAATAAATAATTAATTTCTAACTAAAAATGTCATTGTGACAGTACATAATATTTTCCTAGTTTATTTGCAAGATGCTACACCGTAAAAAAATCTGTTAACTAACAATTTCCCGTATTTTGTGATGCATGTTTTATTCTTCTTCTTCTTATTTGTTCATTTATTGTGTTTTTTTAATTGCATTGTGGGACCTTGATCTTTCCTCCAACATCTTGTTGATGTTGAAAAGTTTGAAAAAGTGACTTTAATAGACATTTTTCTAATAGTTTGATGTGATATATTGTCGGCTTGGTGTTATAATACTGCCAGTACTTTTTCCTGATATTTTACCTACTTAATTTTCCATATATTATTTATTATACAATGTACAGTATTGTTTGTTTCAAAAATTTACCACTGAACATTTTGTAATAGTCAGAGTTCAAATGCAGAGTTGAATTTTCATCATCAAAAGTCAATAGAGCAGACGTCAACATACCATAATACAACTCACAATAGGAAATAAACAGAAAATTTATTTTTTCCTGTTTTTATTTCAGCCAAACTAACGAAAACAACTTCTAGGAAACATTATATACATATAT
>CAIGQW010003612.1:24867-38864 GCA_903798125.1 Danio choprae | reverse complement strand
CCTTTATTAATCTGGGGTCGCCACAGCGGAATGAACCGCCAACTTATCCAGCATATGTTTTACGCAGCGGATGCCCTTCCAGCTGCAACCCATCTCTGGGAAACATCCATACACACCCATTCACTACGGACAATTTAGTCTACCCAATTCCCCTATAGCGCATGTCTTTGGACTTGTGGGGGAAACCGGAGCACCCGGAGGAAACCCACGCCAACACAGGGAGAACATGCAAACTCCACACAGAAACGCCAACTGACCCAGCCGAGGCTCGAACCAGTGACCTTCTTGCTGTGAGGCGAACGTGCTACCCACTGCGCCACTGTGAGGCCCAGTAGAAGTAATATATTGTTATTATTTTAATACTTATTACTTACAGCAATAATAATAATAATACATTCATATTATAATTTAGAAAAATATATCAATTTTAATAATAATTACTCGTGTTGGTTTCCTCCGGGTGCTCCCGTGTCCCCCACAAGTCCAAAGACATGCGGTGTAGGTGAATTGGGTAAACTAAACTTGTCCGTAGTGTATGAGTGTGAATGAGTGTGTGTGGATGTTTCCCAGTGATGGGTTGCATCTGGAAGGGCATCCACTGTGTAAAACATATGCTAGATAAGTTGGCGGTTCATTCCGCTGTGGCGACCCCAGATTAATAAAGGGACTAAGCCGAAAAGAAAATGAATGAAGAATGAAGAATAATTACTTAAAATAAATATAATAATTATATACTACTAATAGTTACTTTTTGTTGTATTTGCTGTTGTTATTGGTATTATTATTATTATTATTAGTAGTAGTAGTAGTATTATTATTATGATTGTTGAAAATAAATAATGATTTTAAAATATGTTTGCCATTTATTGTTATTCTGCAACAATTATGATAAATATTTAACTGCACATCTAAAAGTTTATTTTGTGTCAATCAAAAACAAAGAAAAGTGAAACTATATATTCTCTACCTTCCAGACACTAGGTCCAATAGCACAGGCAAAACAATACCAACCACACAATATACATTAAAAAAGACAATTATGCCAATATTTGATCCAAGATAACTCACCTCAGTAAGCCTAGGGTTTATCATCAACATTAAAATGCTATTCTGACAATTCTCCAATCCACAGATAAACTTATAGACCAAATTTCTCGTCAAAGAAAACAATGATCGAACTCTTACCTTACAGAATAATTCACTTGCTCTACACCATCTATGCTTTTTAAGAAGGATCTGGAAATCATATGAAAATGTGGACCAGAACACTGATCTATATAGAATGATAATTTTCTATGTTCTCTATCCATACGGGCCGTCATTTGGTACACATGAAGTATAGATCAGCGGTGTAGCGACGAAGGATGAGCCTATATATGACGTCACCGTGACACCATCGGAAGTTGCCCGAGCAGAAGCGTCAGCTGATAACAGAACCGAACATTTCGCCTCCAGCGACCAAAGGTACGAATTCAACGATAAAATGTTCAAAACATAATTTTTGGAGTTATGTTATACGTACGGTTTATGTTATTGATGACGTAGGTCATTTGTAGAGACCGAAAACAGTAACAGACAAGTTTCTACAGCCTATTCACCTGAAATGTTGTTGACTATTGAAGGTAATGGGTGTACATAATTGGTGTAAATGTTATTATCAGTATGTGTCTATGAATGTTTGTCAGCTGCAATAGTTTATTCAAGACACACTTTATCCATTTATCCAGATCTATTTAGCTGTTTAGCAGAAAGTACCGTGTTTTTGAGCGTTTACCATTAGCTATAGAGCTACATTTACCGTATTTCTAAACTTTTACAGCAGAGTAAATCTAAATATCTAATACCATTTAGCATCGTACAACCTTTTGCAGAAACTTTTGGTCTTCCACAACCGTTTTATTTCAGTTTAAATCTCTGTATTGATGATCCCTATGTTTTTAATCATCATTTCTATATTCTGAGGTAAAACATTGTTGTGTTGTTCTAAAATTATATATATAAACATGTGTGAAAACATAGCACCTTTTAGTTAATATATATATATATCTCTCTGAACGACAATTTCTGTCAGTATTTGCCGGCAGCTAGCTCTCTGCAATTCTCACATGGTCGCCCACTGAAGCTAAGCAGGGCTGCGTCCAGTCAGTACCTGGATGGGAGACCACATGGGAAAGCTAGGTTGCTGCCGGAAGTGGTATTAGTGAGGCCAGCAGGGGGCGCTCAACCTGCGGTCTGTGTGGGTCCTAATGCCCCAGTATAGTGAAGGGGACTCTATACTGCTCAGTAAACGCTGTCTTTTGGATGAGACGTTAAACCGAGGTCCTGAAAAATCCCAGGATGTCCTTCGAAAAAGAGTAGGGGTTTACCCTTGGCATCCTGGCCAAATTTGCCCAACGGCCTCTGTCCATCATGGCCTCCTAACCATCCCCATATCATAATTGGCTTCATCTCTCTGTCTCCTCTCCACCAATCAGCTGGTGTGTGGTGTGCGGTCTGGCGCAATATGGCTGTCATCGCGTCATCCAGGTGGATTTTGTACACTGGTGGTGGATGAGGAGATTCCCCCCAATCTGTAAAGCGCTTTGAGTATCTAGAAAAGCACTGTATAAATGTAAGGAATTATTATTATTTGTAGTAGTAATTTACAGAATAAAAAAAACAATTAACTATATTAACTATATATTAGCCCAAAAGTCCATGTTTTCAAACATAATAACTTTAGAAGAGTTAAGAAATTAATATTTGGACTAATCTGAACTTTTAGTGGGCGACACAATGGTTTAGTGGTTAGCACTGTGGCCTCACAGCAAGAAGGTCGCTGGTTTGAGTCCCGAGTTTGGATGTTCTCCCCGTGTTGGCGTGGGTTTCCTCCAGGTGCTCCGGTTTCCCCCACAGTCCAAACACATGCGCTGTAGGGGAATTGAATCAGCTAAACTGGCCGTAGTGTATGAGTGTGAGTGCAGGAGTGTGTGGGTGTTTCCCAGTGATGGGTTGCAGCTGGAAGGGCATCCGCTGCATAAAACATATGCTGGATAAGTTGGCGGCTCATTCCGCTTTGGCGACCCCAGATTAATAAAGGGACTAAGCCGAAGGAAAATGAATGAATGAATGAACTTTTAGTGTCAGTTAAAACAGTATTATTCTTAATTGGACTAAATGTAAACATTCCCATTTGGCATAGTTTCTATTGGTTGATCAGCTCAGCTCAGTCTTCTGGCTCCAGCACAGGATGTCTGCCTACCCCAAATCCCACAATCCTTTCGCTGATGATGATGAAGAAGAGGACTCGCGCTCGGCCCCGAGGAGAGGCTTTAACTTCGACGATGATCCGGAGGAGAGTACGCTGAGTCCAGCAGAGAGACGCCAGAGGCAGCTGCAACAGGAAGTGATGCGTACAGCTCAGTCCGCCGTGGACAGCAGCCACCGCTCGCTCGGACTCATCTACGAATCGGAGAAAGTCGGTGCTGAAACCGCAGAGGTGAGACCAAGAACATACAGTTAAAGTCAGAAATAGTCGCTCTCCTGTGAATTTTTCTGTAGTATTTCCTAATGATGCTTAACAGATTCAGGAATTTTTCACAGTATTTGCTATAATATTTGTTCTTCTGGAGAAAGTCTTATTTGCTTTATTTCGGCTAGAATAAAAGCAGTTCTTAATTTGTTTAAACCCATTTTAAGGTCAATATTATTCGCCCCCTTCAGCAATATTAGTGTTGGATTGTCTCCAGAACAAACCACTGTTATACAATGACTTGCCTAATTACCCTAACTTTACCCTAATTAACCTAGTTAAGCCTTTAAATGTCACTTTAAGCTGAATACTAGTGTAACCCCGCCGGTCCTACACCACCCAACCCGCTCCGGGCTGGGATTAAACCAGCGACCTTCCGCATGGGAGTCGGTTGCTCTAACAAGGAGGCCTTTTAGAGGTCAGAGGAGTGAGGTTTACATGCACAGCACTTACTAGCTGGCCTTTGTTACACTAGTATCCTGAAGAACATCTAGTTAAATATTATGTGCTGCTATCATGGCAAAGAGAAAAATTATTAGACATGAGTTAATAAAATAATTATGTTTAGAAATGTGTTGAAAAAAATCTGCTCTCCGTTAAAAAGAAGTTGGGGAAAAATATACAGGAGGGTGAATAATTCAGGAGGGCTAATAACTCTGACTTCAACTGTATATAGCAAACATCAGGTTACAGTTTTGACTTCTTCATATCTTAAAGGGACAGTTCACCCAAAAATGAAAATTCTGTCATCATTTACTCACCCTTTAATTTGTGGTTTAAGATTTATTTCCTGCTGAGCAATACCAAGATTGAATTCTTACCATATGTCAGCAACAAACAAAGATTGAAATGGTTAAAAGGTAATTACGGCTATGTTATCTACTTGTTCCAAACCTTGTGAATGTGTAAAGTAAATGTCAATAAGTTTCATATAGTAAAATCTATGTTAAAGTGATGCCTATCTGCAGAATATAGAGATTCTACACTTATCATCATTAGATGTAACATAAGACTACACATTAGTAATAATAATAAAAAAAACTATAGTAATATTAATTAAACAGTGTCAAACGTGAAGTGTCATGCAGGCAATTGTGGAATTTAATCAAACATACTTATCATTTGAAGATATTAAAAACCACAGCGCAGCAAATCTCCAAGATGTTATTTTCCACATACAGGAACTGATCCGTCAGGGAGAGGCTTTGAAGAGGACGGAGAGAATGATCGACAACATGGAACAGGACATGAGGACGAGCCAGAGGCACATAAACACCATTAAGAGTGTGTGGGGGGGAATGGTCAACTATTTCAAAGGCAAACCTGAACCGCCCAAACCTGCACAGAAGGACCAACCAGTGTGTTACGAGGCCAGCAGCAGGTCAGATTCATTCATTCATTCATTTTCCTTGGGCTTAGTCCCTTATTTATCAGGGGTTGCCACAGCGGAATGAACCGCCAACTTATCCAGCATGTGTTTTACGCAGCGGATGCCCTTCCAGCCGCAACCCAGTACTGGGAAACACCCATACACACTCATTCACACACATGCACTGCGACCAATTTAGTTCATCCAATTTACCTATACTGCATGTGTTTGGACTGCGGGGAAAACCGTAGCACTCAGAGGAAACCCACGCCAACACGGGGAGAACATGCAAACTCAATACAGAAACGCCAACTGACCCAGCCGGGACTCAAACCAGCGACCTTCTTGCTGTGAGGCTACAGTGCTAACCACTGAGTCACCATGCCGCCTTAGGTCAGATTCAATACTGGCTAAATATTACACCAGATTACTAAAAAGTGGAACAACAGGGTATTGTTCCTGTCATGCTCGATGCTTTATTTCTTCATAACTACTTGTACTTGTTTGTGTGGGTTTCCATTTTCCTCTCAACCAATGCACATTTTTTAACAAAACAGATTTTAAGCAAAAGTAGATGTCTTATTTAACATGAAATGCAAATGAGGCTAAGATTATTCAAATTATTATGCAGTTTATTCAGTTGAACTAATAACTAAACCTAAAAGTAGGAAAATAAGTGACTTTCAAATTTAATGATTTTATTCAAGTTACAAATATACAGGTTGTTCAATTCACAAAATAAGAAAACCAGCTGAAAATAGTAATCTAAAGAAAGGTAATGTTCAGATTAACTATAGTTTTATTCAAGTTACATCACAGAATCAACCTAAAGACACACATTTTCTACCAATAAATGGTTTTAATCGGGTAGAAATGGCTCTCTAAAGTAACAGTTGCTTTCTGCCATTGTACAACATTTCATTCTGAATATGGTTACACTTTACAATATTTTCTAATCATTTTCATTAGTTAATATTTACATATATAGAAGATAACTTACAAATTCATTCATTCATTTTCCTTCGGCTTAGTCTCTTATCTATCAGGGGTCGCCACAGCGGAATGAACCACCAACTATTCCAGCATATGTTTTATGCAGCGGATGCCCTTCCAGCTGCAACCCAGTACTGGGAAACACCCATACACTCTCACATTCAAACACACTCATACACTACGGCCAATTTAGTTTATTCAATTCACCTGTAGCACATGTGTTTGGACTGTGGAGGAAACCCACGCCAACACGGGGAGCACATGCAAACTCCACACAGAAATGCCAACTGACCCAGCCGGGGCTCGAACCAGCGACCTTCTTGCTGTGAGGCGACAGTGCTAACCACTGAGCCACCGTGCTTCCCACTAACTTACAAATTAAATAATTTTACTCCAGTTAAAAACACACAGCTGGTTCAGCTGACAAAAATATACTGTTCTTTCAGCTGACAAAATAAGTCATTTAACTAGGGTAACTTTCAAATTAAATAGTTTTATTTAAGTTACAAATCACAGAATCAGCATAGATGCACACATGTCTGCCAATAAATGGTTTAAAAGGGATAGTTCACCCAAAAGCGAAAATTCCGTCATCATTTCCTCATCCTCATCTTGTTCCAAACCTGTTTGAGTGTCTTTCTTCTGTTGAACACAAAGGAAGATATTCTGGGATGCCATTGACATCCATAGTATTTTTATGTTACTACTATGAATGTCAAAGGCTGCTTTCACCCCAACATTCTTCAAAATATCTTTTTTTGTGTTCAACAGAAGAAAGAAACTCATACAAGTTAAGAACTTTTACTTGAGTGTGAGTAAATGATCGTGACATGTAAATTTGGGGTGAGCTGACCCTTTAATCAGGTAAAAATGGCCCTTTAAGGTAACAATTGCTTCTTGCCACTTCTGGCATTACGACATTTCTGAATATTATTGAACTGAAAAATAATTGCTTGATGCATTCCTCACTTGTAAGTGACTTTAGATAAAAGCATCTGCTGAGTGACTGAATGTAAAATGTATCAATAATAGTGCTTTGTCGTTTTGTGTATGTCTGATGATTTTAGGCTACAGACTGCGCTTGAGGAGAGCAAACAGCAAGAAGACAAATATCAGGCCAGTCATCCAAACCTCAGGAAACTGGAAACATCTGGTAAACACCACAACACCACACACACACCCACACACACACCCACACACACACACACGTTTGTTTTTGTGAAAAGTGGGTACATTACATAGGTTACCATTCATTTTATACTGTCCAAATCGTATACTTTATTGGCCTAACCCCACCCTACCCCTAAACCCAACCATCACAGGAGACTGTGTACAGCTTTACTCTCTGAATAAACTCATTCTGTGTGGTTTATAAGCTTCTGGAGAAATGAGGACGTCAGCAATGTCCTCATATTTCACCTCCTTTTTGTAATACCTGTGTCATACATATGTCATTATACAGATTTGTGTCCTGACATGTCACAAAAACACACACACACACACACACACACACACACACGTACACACACACACACGTACACACACACACACACACACACACACACACACACACACACTCACACACGTACACACACACACACACACACACATACACACACACACACACTTTCTTCCTTTTGAGAGCAAGTATCACCTAGTGGTGAGATTCAGTTCAACTCTAAATAATGCAGAGTTGTATTTTAACCCAACATTGGGTCAAAGATGGACAAACCCGACATTTGGTGAAATATTTAAAAGACTCATTCAAATTGCACAGCAGTTGGATTCGTCCATATTTGACCCAATGTTGGGTTACTACAATCCAGTATTATTTATGGAATATTTCAAAGCACATAAATTGACGTCTGCTGTTCAGAATGCTATGAAAAACACATACGAACATCTTTTACAACCACCAATTGTTTTGACTGGAGAATGTGGTTAATCATGCAGGCCACTGAGAGACTCTTGGCTACCATCACCTTTCTTTATTTTACACAATTTTCTTTTTAAAACTGATCTGGGATCAGGTATAGACACCAGTTCATGAGCTCACAGAGATCAAGTCATAGCAGCGAACCATAGAAAGTTTTTTTCATACTCTTGCAAATCATCGATCAATAGATTCTCCATTCACTTTCATATGTTATTTGCACGAGCATATTTCAAGAGTTCACACTTAGCTGATGATTGATAATAAATCGTATTTGGCATGCTGTCCCAGGAGAGAGCCCTGAGCTCAGAATGTCCTCGAGCCCGGGGCTCCCTCCCGTTTGAAGGGCGAGAGGGGAGTTTGAGCTCGGGTAGGTCTCGAGAACTCCCCTGCTGTGAACGTGCTTGAGATATGTCTTAAGATGTTATTTTTTAGAGTCAAATTACTTATGGTGAATGTATTTGGATGGTGGGAGGAAACCGAGAAGTCCAGGGGAAACCCACGCGAGCACAGGGAGAACATGCAACCGGCCCGGCCCGGTGAGGGGCAAAATCGGTGGTGTTCTTGCTGTGAGGCAACAGTGCTAACCACTGGGCCGCCGTGCCGCCCAGTCAGGAGAAAGGAAGGAGTAGGGGTGGAAGGGGGGATTCTACAAGACGAAGATGACTGGAGTGGGAAAACTCTGGTTATTTGTAGTGTGTCAGTATTTATCTGATTGGTGCAATAAACGGAGCTGATGCGGTGCCAGCCGTGTTCAATCATAAGCACGTGATCCTCTCGAAATTAGTTCATAAACAAACCACACTTCTCAGTATTCCTAGATTGAAAGAGCAAAAAAAAAACCAACCAAAAACATGCATGAGAAATCAGAAAAACTATCTAAAGCATTAGTAAATGAGCGTGTTCCTCCATTTCAGAGGAGGGCTAATCATTTTGCCCTCAACTGTATACATGCATATTTATATATGTAGAAAATAACCAACAGTAGATTGTATAAGCCGTATAAATAAATATATAAATACAATAACACTGTATTAGTGTAGAGTACTTGTATAGCCTGTCTTGTGTATAGTTTAAGTATTTTATTCTATTGTATAATATATGTTAGTGGCTGCACGGTGGCGGAGTGGGTAGCACAATCGCCTCACAGCAAGAAGGTCGCTGGTTCGAGCCTCGGCTGGGTCAGTTGGCGTTTCTGTGTGGAGTTTGCATGTTCTCCCCATGTTCGCGTGGGTTTCCTCCGGGTGCTCCGGTTTCCCCCACAGTCCAAAGACATGCGGTATAGGTGAATTGGGTAAGCTAAATTGTCCGTAGTGTATGTGTGTGAATGAGTGTGTGTGGATGTTTCCCAGTGATGGGTTGCAGCTGGAAGGGCATCCGCTGCGTAAAACATATGCTGGATAAGTTGGCGGTTCATTCCACTGTGGCGACCCCAGATTAATAAAGGGACTAAGCCAAAAAGCAAATGAATGAATATATGTTAGTTATGCATAGGTGTTTTATAATAGCTCTTATGTCCAGTGTTGTGTATGTATTTATGATTAATCCATGTAGCACCGCTGTCCTGCGAAACACCACATCTCGTTCCTCTGTATGTCCACACATGTAGCGGAATGACAATAAAGCACGACTGGACTTGATTAGACTCTTCATCGTATAACTAACTAAATACAATTAATTTTGGCTTATATACCTTTATAACCGCTTGGTTTAAGTGTGCTTAAATCTTACACGTGCAGTCACGGGTTCAAAACACATCCAAATGAGAATCTTTCAATCCATTTCGGGGTTAAACTTTGGGATGACCCCATAAATCACGTGTGGTGCTGATCAACTATGATTCCAACTTGGCATTGCTGATCCTGCGATGTGACTAACGCAGGCTCACACGTTGCGATATCGATGCTAAGACGATATATTGTGCAGCCCTAGTGGAAAGCTGATTTATAAATCTCAGTTTCCCAAAGAGCGATTACTCTTACCTGATCATTAATGTTTGTTTAAACAGGATTCGGAGCTTCTGCTTCTCTGGACAACGGCTCGTCTGATCAGAACGGACTTCCCAAAAACAAACAGCTACGAGCCGCTCATCAGCAGCTGGACAGAAACCTGGGTGAGAAACACAAAAGCAGCTTCTCTCGTACCTCCATCAGTGGAGTCCGGATGTGACGCTGTGTGTGTGTGTGTTTGTGTCCTCCAGATGAGATGTCTCTGGGTCTGGGCCGGCTAAAGAATCTGGGTCTGGGCCTGCAGACGGAGATCGACGAGCAGGACGTTTCTCTGGACGCTCTGCTCAATAAAGTCGACACAATGGACGGGAAGATCAGCTCCACCAACCGGCAGCTCAAAAGCCTTAAATAGACTCAGAGTGTGATGTCACTTCCTGGGGGCGTGGCCAAGGTGGTCATCATTGAAAACATGTGTGCTCGTAAAACACTTCTCCAAGGAAGGAAACAAAGTGGACAGAGAAAATGTCAAACAAAATAAGAGCCATGAAGAAGAACACATGATGGTTTGAGGTGTGACAAAAATAACAAACATCATAGTAACGATGACGAAAATAGTTTTGTCTTGTTTTTTTTATGCAAATATTGATCTTTAAAGGGATAGTTCACCCAAAAATGAACACTTACGCACTATTTTACTCTACCTCAAGCGTTTCAAAACCTTTATGCATTTCTTTCTTCTGTCCAACACTAAAAGGAGATATTTTGAAGAATGCTGAAAAACCTGTAACCATAGACTTCCATAGTAGGAAGTCAAAACAGATACTATGAGAGTCTATGGTTACCGGTTTCCAGCCTTCTTCAAAATATCTCCTTTTAGTGTTCGACAGAATAAAGAAGCTCTGACAGGTTTGAAACAAGGGTGAGTAAATGATGACAGATTTTTCATCTTTGGGTGTACTGTCCCTTTAAGAATATATGGTTATATAAGACAAAAATATTGAGCGGGAAGTTAAGTTTTGCCTTCATTAGTCACTAATTTACTCTAATTGTAAATAAGCAGGGTTCGGGATAAACTGTTGATAAGCTTTGAGTTAAAAATGTTACCTGTAGGAAAAATAAAGCTTGTCAGACGTGCGCACCACATTTAAACCACATTACAATCAGTGCACTCCTTAAAGGGACAGTTCACCCAAAAATAAAATTGTCATCATTTACTAGTGTCTTTTTTCTATAATTGAAGATATTCTGAAGAATGTTGAAGAAAAGCAGCCATTGACTTCCATAGTATTTCCATAGTCTGCTTTTAATCCTCAACATTCTTCAGAGTATCTTCTTTCATGTTCAACAGAACTCATACAAGTTTTGAACTGCCTGCGTGTGAGTAAATGAAATGTCTATTTTTGGGTGTACTGTCCCTTTAACTGTGCAAAATTGGGTTTAAAAATTATATAATGTGAAATCTGCATTCATGTGATGTTTTTATGAATGTTAATGCTCATTTTTCCATGTTGTTTTCTGCTAGTACGGTCCTAGTTATCAGATCATGAGAGACAAAGATATTGGTTTGCCTTCATTTTCACATTTAATCCATCTCAACTTTGCACTGTGCCATTGCATTTCACCCTGTGCTCATATTATATGTATGTCAAAGGGATAGCTCACCCAAACATTTCATTTTACTGACCGTCAAGTGTTTCCAAACCTCAAATAAGTTATTTTGAAGAAAGTTGGAAACCTGTAACCATTGACTTCCATAGTAGGAAAAACAAATACTATGGTTACAGGTTTCCAACATTTTTCAAAGTATCTTCTTTTGTGTTCAACAGCTCAGACAGCAAGTGAAGGGTCAGTAAATTATGACTTTTATTATTATTTTAGGTGAACTAACCCTTTAATCACCATTGTGAATGAAAAACCCATCAAACATCTACTAACCTTCAATGAAGTGGCTGAGAGGATTTATGATTTGGGTTATTGTGTTTTAATGGGTCATCTGTTATTTCCTTTTCCCGGTTTATATATGAGGGTAGCTTTATATTATTTACCAGAAACCTTGTACTGTTGTTTCTGCATCGTGTGAAACTCACTGTTCAAGCGTTGTCGTCCTATTCAAGGGGTTTTGTCTGCTGAATGTGACATATGTGAACATGAATAAAATATAATGTTTTAATTTGTGTATATGTTGTGTTACTCGCACTATTATGCTGCAAAAATACTTTTCTTTAGGTTTTAGTCTTGCTTATAGTTCAAATATCTAAAATTTCTGACAGCAAGAAACATCTTTTAGACAAATAATAAAAAATATTGTTTTGTTTTCAGAAATAAGTTATAATTAAGTGACTTTTTATACTTAAAACAAGAACAATAATCTTGTTTTTGCATTGAAGTGCACCACTTTAGGGCAGCGCAGTGGATAGCGCTCTCGCCTTATGGCAAGAAGGTCGCTGGTTCGAGCCTCGGCTGGGTCAGTTGGCATTTCTGTGTGGAGTTTGCATGTTCTCCCCGCGTTTGCGTGGGTTTCCTCCGGGTGCTCCGGTTTCCCCCACAGTCCAAAGACATGCGGCATAGGTGAATTGGGTAAGCAAAATTGTCCGTAGTGTATGAGTGTGAATAGGTGTGTATGGATGTTTCCCAGTGATGGGTTGCAGCTGGAAGGGCATCCGCTGCGTAAAACATATGCTGGATAAGTTGGCGGTTCATTCCGCTGTGGCGACCCCAGATTAATAAAGGGACTAAGCCGAAAAGAAAATGATGAAATGATGGATTGAGTGCACCACTTTAAGACTTTCTGCTGTAATTTAAGATCTTTCTGAGCCTTAATTTTGTGTAAAGGCTGAGAAAATCTCTAAATAACATCATGGCAATGGGTTGCAAAGAGCATTGTATATTTTAAGTATTAAGTGCAATACAACAGATCATTATTATAAAAGTCATTATTTTTGTTAATAATTTGAGATTGTCAAGGTTTCCATTTTCTAATAATTAAAAATAAATTACATTTTGGTATGAATTTCGCATATTTATGTTTATGAATAAAACACTAAAATATTGGGTTGTATTAAATTAATGTGTAATGACGGAAAGGACAAGATCTCGGATACAAGCGGCTGAAATGAGTTTCCTCCGCAGGGTGGTAGGGAGTAGATAGGGGAGGAGCTCTGTCACCCGGGAAGAGCTCAGAGTAGAGCCGCTGCTCCTCCACATCGAGAGAAGTCAGCTGAGGTGGCTCGGGCATCTGTTTCGGATGCCTCCTGGACGCCTACCTAGGGAGGTGTTCCAGGCATGTCCCACCGGGAGGAGGCCTCGGGGAAGACCCAGGACACGCTGGAGGGACTATGTCTCTCGGCTGGCCTGGGAACGCCTCAGAATCCCCGAAGAGGAGCTGGAGGAAGTGTCTGGGGAGAGGGAAGTCTGGGTTTCTCTCCTAAGACTGCTACCCCCGCGACCCGGCTTCGGAAAAGCAGATGAAAATGAATGAATGAATGAATTAATTAATGTTGCATCAAATATTGACAAACCTAACAGTTTGGCTTAAACATATTATATAAATTTAATTGAAACATTTACTCTGTGGTTGGGTTTGTCTATATTTGGCAAAGCGTTGGATTAATACAACAGCCTTTTTAGAGCAAATATTAAAATAACAATAAATTGTTTTTCTTTTGTGTGAATTTTGGTCATATTTTGTTAATATTAATTGAATAACGGAATGGCAGGGAAATATAATACTCAAATCAACTCAAAATTATTCGTATTATTCTTATGTTTGGCTTTTGTTTTGCGTTTCTCACTCCAAGCTAAAATCAAAGTGTTGTTGTTGTGCTTACAAACTCAGTCCACTAGATGGCGGTACAGCACACATCTTGTGTAACCGTTAAAATAGGGTTTACTGCTGAGACCATAAACTAATTAAGCGTACATTTATCACCAGTAGAAAAACAGGCAATCGCGTCACCCAAAACTATCAGGTAAATGTTCTCGAAAAGCGTTTAGTTGACAAATGAAAGGGTGAAGATCCTCCATTATCATTCTTTCGCTCGCGCACACCTGCGCGCGCGCCCAAGGCTCTCATTAACGGTTGACGGTAGCAGCTGGTTTGCGCGGGAGAAAACGACAGACGGCTGTTTTCACTCAGGTACGTCTTGTGCTTTGACAATCTGTGGTTTATTATGTAATCAGTTTACTCGTTAAGTCACAGTAAAGCTTGCAGAGCTCGGGTTGGGGTTGTGGGAAGAATGTTTG
>CAIGQW010003591.1:0-11952 GCA_903798125.1 Danio choprae | reverse complement strand
ATATATATATAACGAAAAATAGAAGGAAAGAAAGAAAGAGAACGTATACTGTATAAATTTACACTGCTTACAATGACAAATGTTGCTTGAGTAATTTAATATTTTCTAGAAACATATAGTGGGCCAGGTGTTACTAAAGGTTTTATATGCCCCTATTAGAAATGCACACAGTGTTGTTCATGCTCCCTTCTATTGCACAAAATGTGTTTGCTAATGCCATCAAGGCTCAGTTATATGCAACTCTCAAGGGTTTCATATCCTCTTTGCATTGATGATGTTCCCAAATTGATGATTCAGTATTATTGCTGTTTACACAATATTCTCAGGATCTAGACATATCATTCCAAGTAATGTAAGAACATTTGAAGGAGTTATATGTGGGGACAATAGATAGAGGTAGGGAGACATATGCATATGGGAAACATATCCTCCTCTAGAGGGAGACATATGCTGAGCTTTATAAACATGATGAGAACATTTTGTGGTACAACTATGACTTGATAAACACTACACAATAAAATGCTAGAGGTAAAACAATTAACATATACATAATAATAACACCTGACATTTTAAAGATTAGTTGACTGCTGTAGTAAGAATGTTTGTGCCATGACATTTGTTGCATATTAGGTCAAAGCTGGAGATCCATAATCCAGAAAAAAAATACTTCATTTTAATAATAACTTTAATCAAACCTGTTCAACATACCAGAAGGAACAATTCGATTTTTGATTGGCCTACAATAGACAGATCAATGTCATGACAGATCAGCTCTATTCTATGAGTTCCCTACTGTAATTAATCTATAATCTGACAGTTTAAAGCAGATGGAACATACAGTCTGCACAGTATAAAAAGCATTACATCTATGGGAAGTCCCATAAAGATAGCTGATAAGGAATATATAATAAAGAAACTGACTACTTCAAGTAGGTATCGCTGCAGCCAGGAGACCTCCTAGTGGGATGGATCACATCGCAAGTACTGGGTGACCTGCAAGTGGGAGGGACAAGTAGGCTGAGTTTAATTAACAAACTTACCTTAAACCAGGTTAGAGATTTTCACTGTAGCAGTTTTTGTTTTGTTTAGTTTTTTCATTTGGAATAACACACGTGTTACAGTGTACAGTATTACACCACAGATTGGTATTTCACTCAAGAAACAAATATTGGCAATCTAAAAATGTCTAGAATCTATAACTCTTTTGTTCAGTTTACCAATAAAAGAAAGAAAACACATCCTACCCTTCAGTAAAAAAAAAATGCAATCATGTTTTTGAGAAGCCACTTGTATATTTGTCTACTATAGAATGACAATTAGCTAGATACCAGCCTGAAAAAAGGCTTCCGTGTCTCTTGTGTGTCTTGTCTCTGTTATTTCAAGGCCCTCTGTCAGTCTGATGTCACTGATCTTCCTCCCATTTGTGTGTAGAACATTAAAGCAGTCCCAACAGAGCTGGAAAAATCAATGGGCTGCAGTGCTGAAGGGTCCTTAGAACACATTGTGTGGGTACTAACTGCACGCTATTGGAATATATACTGTACATTGAGATAAGCATGATTTATGTGCAATGCAAAATACTGTATACTGCACTTGCAGCCAGTTCTGACGGTATTTCACATCAAAACACTTGAATGTATGTTTAAATGTATATAATACTGTAGCACTGTTTTTATTATGATAATTATTTTTTTCTCAATGATTATTTGTCATCAGGAAACACAATACTTTATGTAACAGGTTTTTACTGTTTGCAGTATGTTCTTTTTATTATAAAAATAACTGTTTATTTATGTAGTAAGAAAGCATTTAATTGGTGGTTCATTCTGCTGTGGTGACCATGATAAACCAGAGACTAAGCCGAAGGATAGAGAGTGAGTAAAAAGCATTGACATTTTGGAAGACTGTGACTGCCACTTCATTCCCTTGTTAATGCCGTTTCTTTTCTCAATTTGTCTTTGATATAAAGTGCAGAATTCATTCAGGTTAGTGTAAAGAAACTTGTGGACATTTGAGAGTCTCTTATTGTCGTGTCTTGATCATGAGGCATAGCTTCAGGCGTTGATGAGGCTGACCAGAAGTCATCCTTACCATGGACTAAGTGATATGTTTTATTAGTCCTGTATATTCTGCCAGATATTGAGATTTTTTCTTCAGCGTAGACAAACACAAACAGGGCTCGTTGAAAGGCCAGAAGAACTGAGAGTGAAACATGAATGCATAATGTAACATCTCCTGAAATTCACTTCCTCATTATATTCTTGTAACCATGCTCTACAGTTATTTTTTTAGCAGCGAGTGTTTTTTTGTTTTTTTATACATATATATATTGAGATCATCGTGTGAGGTTCAAATCTAGTGGCCTTTTGGATTTAAATTAATTAATGAATGAACGGTGGCTCAGTGGTTAGCACTGTCGCCTCACAGCAAGAAGGTCGCTGGTTTGAGTCCCGGCTGGGTCAGTTGGCATTTCTGTGGAGTTTGCATGTTCTCCCCGTTTTCGTGTGGGTTTCCTCAGGGTGCTCCAGTTTTCCCCCACAGTCCAAAGACATGCGTTATAGGTTAATTGAATAAACTAAATTGACCATAGTGTATGTGTGTGCATGTGAGAGTGTATGGGTGCTTCCCAGTACTAGGTTGCAGCTGGAAGGGCATCCGCTGTGTAAAACATATGCTGGATAAGTTGGCAATTCATTCCGCTGTGGCGACCCCTGTTGAATAAAGGGACTAAGCCAAAGAAAAATGGATGAATTAAGTACACAAACACTTTCCGTGTTGTTCAGTAGACACAAAGCACTTTACAATTATATAAGGGGTACTCTTTACACTTCATAAGTGTGCAGAATCCACCTGAATGGTGTGAAAGATTTCACAGTGCAGTTGAGACAGTGTGCTTATTAGAAGGCCATAGCCTAATGGTTAAGCACCAATGAAGGGAATTTGTCCAGGACACTGGGGTCACAACCCTACACTTTAAAAAAAGTTTTAATGACCACAGACAGACAGGACCACACATACCTCAGTTTAATGTCTCACTTATTTTTGCTTTAGCAGCAGGGGTCATCAACCACCAGGTCGCACATCAGTATCAGGTCATGATAGAGTAGAAAACCAGACTGCAATAATGCAAACAATAATTACTCTATATGAGATCCCAATTTATTGTGAGTTACTCTTTTAAGAACCAATAACCAAATCTGTGCACATTGCAGACTGGACACTAGATAAAACAAGAATTCTAAACATTTTAAATAATTTTCTACAATGGTACAAACACCGGTGTTGCAATTGCCATCTGTTTGCATTGCTTAGCAATGTATTTTACAATACCAATTACCAATGCTAATTTCATGCCCCAGTCAGCGAAAGACTATTAATAAGAAAACAGGTCTGTGCTATGAAAAAGGTTGCAGACCCCTGCATTATAGTGTCACCAAAACTATAGTCACTGCCTAAGGGTATATTGTACAATTACAGGCAGGTGATTGTTTTTGTCGAGACTGGATCTGAAATGCAGGACTGTGGTTTTCCATGACCAAACTTGCCCACTCCTATTCTAGGCTGCGGGTGAAGAAGGATTCACATTGCCTTTTCCACTAAAGCTGATATTGCTAAGGTAAATTATAAGGTAAATGTAAACATCCAATGAAAGATATTAAATATGTCTATTTAGTGATGCTGTCAACAAGAGTAAATAACATCAGAAAAAAAATGTGTGAAGATAGCAGGGGAAATGGTGACCACAACCAGCACAATGAATTTGAGAGCACAATGATTTTGGAGTTCGATTTGGTCAGGAGGCCTTTCTGTGCAGAGTGCATGTTCTCCCTGTGTTTGTGTGGCTTTCCTTCAAGTGATTCCGCAAACTATCAAAAAAACAAACAAGAATGAACAAATGATCCAAAACTCACCATGTTCACAAATATCCAACATTAACTTAAGACTAACAAATCCAGAAAAAAACAAAGCATAACAAAAATAAAGACTTTATCTAAATAAGGCAGAAAATAAATAATAAACTCAAATGAAAGAAGCTTGATGGCTGGTGGTGAAATCTCTGCTCTCTCCACTCTGCGTCTGTCCGTTTTGATAGCCAATTTGCCAGAGCACAACTCGCTGCAGGTGCCCAGGTGGACCTACCAGGCTCAAGGAAACAAGCACTGAGTGACATAATGACACACACACACACACACACACACACAAATAAAAACAATCTATCCTCTAGAGAGAGAGCATCACCGATAACATAGTCAAGCTCTTTTGTGTGCTAAAGCCCAGTGCATGGTTATGGTTGATTATGTCTGTACATCTTATTCAGGAAAACAGTGGATTATGTTCCGTGTAGACCATGACTGAGTGGAGCCATAGCCGACATACACATCAAACTGTTGTAATGTAAGTAACATTGCCAGGGTCTCCTTTTCTATAGTACAATAATTAATTTGATGGTGATTCAATTTTACTGAGAAATAGGACACTGTATGTGAGTTGCCATCAGTACCATTTTGAAGCAGGACAGCTCCCACTCCTGTCCTGCTGGCATCGACTTCCAACTTAAACATACGATTGACAGCAGGGGTAGACAGGAGAGGTGCACTACAAAGAAGAGACTTGGCACACAAGAAGGCATTTTGACATTCATCAGTCGAGATAAAAACAAATTTAGGACTACACATTTTTGTTAGGAGAGCACTGTGTAAAGAACACTGTGTAAAGGTTTTTGCAAAAACATCTGTAATTCCCTGTCATTCCTAAGAATCATCTCAATTCACTTTGTGTGCTAGGTCCAGGTAACGCAATAATTGTGTTCACTTTTGAGTGCACTGGACATACCTTACCATTTCCAAACTGCTTACCCAGGTAAATAACTGAAGCTTTTGCAAAGTCACCCAGAACTATATACATCAGTCTCTGAAACATAAAACCATGAAATGCTTTTAAATGTGCATTTTTATTTGATGTTTGGCATAATCTCAACTGAAACACGAAGATAAGGCGGGACATAGAGTAGCCCCTCCCCTTAAAAAAAAACATCCACCAGTGTTTAGTTTATATCACAGCTCTGCCAGTGAGCGCTTAAGCTCAAACGCATCAAATTAAAAGCAAAGCATCTTGAAGGGGGCGGGGCATATCAGATACTAAAGACGTAAAAAAAAAAGACATTTAAGTGACAAACTGCAAGCTTTAGATGTTTATATCAGTTTTATATATTCTAAACACGAATTATGTCACTGTTTTGTAGCACACTACCTTATAGATATCTATACAACTAACTAATACTGATACTAACATCTAAAAAATATATTTTAATTTCACTGGATCTTTAAGAACTTAAATTTTGTGATTTACTGAGCACCACTGAGATTATCGATACAATTGTCTGCACGGTGAGCTCCAGGGACTGGTGCTCTTCTTAGCAAAGCCATTCTTGACTAAATCCTGCACTCCACACTTCATAATCTCCCTCTTATTTTTTTGCACAGTGATACGTGGGCTCTTTAATGGGACTCACGGTGCCTACCTCAATGCCTTGCTGGATGATCATAGTCATTGAACAGGTCAGGAAACTCCTCACCAAACTGAACACATCTTGCCATTGGTTACTAGGCATATAAGAAGAACTCAGAAGATAACATTTTTAAGACTTTTTTAAACAATCTCCATTTAACATTTCCATAGAGATCTTCAGGTCATCATCTTCCTCCCCAAGCTCCAGAGTACAGGGCAGTATAAACACTCACTCAGCTTCTTGCACCAGTCAGAAAAAAGTGCTTCCTTTTCAGGACTTCCAGTTTGGCTTAAATATTTCATACATTTTTCAGCAGCATTCTGGTGTGTGAATTACATAATCTTTATCATTGATCTTACTTTTAATTACATACAGACCAGTAAAGGTAAAGGAAGCAAAACCAGTACATCCTCTTCTGGCATAAGCTTTTTTTTTGCAAGAGCTTCTTTTGCCACAGCACAAGCACTTTGCAAATGCTAATGAGTGCTAGAGATAAAATTAAGCATATACGTTTTTCTGGACCTTTAACTGACCCAGCACATTATGTCCAAAATCTAATTTGGAGGTGCTAAATTTGACGTGCTTCCCAAATAAAACAAGAGGGACCCCATGATCCCACTCAATCTCTGTCTCCAGACAATATTTACACAAGGCCGATTACAACATCTGATGCCATCACTCCAAAGCACCCTGTGACTCTGGATGATAGGCACTAGACACAACCTGAGACAGTCCTAAAGCCTTTAAAGCATTTTTAAGGACTTTAGCTAAAATATTTGTTTGGTTTGATTTGGATGGTTGGGACAGTCTGCTATACTTCAGAAGCTTTAATGACAGATCAAACGGTAATGCATCGCAAAGGTACCACTACTGGAAATTGCATAGTGGCGCACATAATCATGAGGATATACTGACAACCAGCTTTAGTTCTTGCAAGTGGACCAACGCAATGCTTTCTATAAAGACTCCAGATCCATGCATAGGATTCCATTTCCAGGATTCCAGCTGTGCTCAGAGTTGCCTTCACTTCATGTCAACTTTCCTTTTGCGGTTTAAGAAGTTTATTCTGCAATTTGAGGTTTAAAGGATAAATGAATGTATGCATTAATTAATGAATGCATATATACATACAGATAAAAATTGCAATTATGAGATACATTACCACCACATTGAATTGAGTATGCTTTCAATTGTAAACTATGCCATATTTCAGTAGTACTCTACTAACTATGGTAGAAAGTTTTATAATTGAAAGAGTTATTTTTAACATGATATCTTGCAAATTAATGGAAAGGTAATTTCTAATGGTAGCTGGGTTTCCATCATAATGCAAAACAAATATTTTCAAAGTAAGCAAACAAAAAAACAACAACTCAGATTAAGTGTATTTCCATCAAGATTCATCAAGCATAAAGAAGACAAGACTGCAATTAGTTATCAGTTGGGCAACTTATAAACATCCTAGCAGTGCAGTAGCGATTGCTGAAAACAATGTTATGCACGGAGATCAGCAGAAACAGATGATTAGTCATGTGGGATTAATGTTTGCTATGTCAGAGCTTTCAGCAAATGCATTTCTAACTACCATTATTTGCATTAACTCAAAAACCACCTCATATGCATTAAAACAGGGCGATGGAAACAGTAAAAAAGTACAAAACAGTAATCATGTTAAATCATGATTTTGCTAAATGCATTTTTTTCCACATACAATCTATATTGTTTTGACGGTTTTATTGTAATAATGACAAATGTACTTATAACATGTTAGAATGTTAAAGCTTTTTGAGAGGGTTGTTGAGGGTTTCGAGTTTCTTAGTGTTTTTTTAATAATGCTATCTCACAGCACTTTTTTATTTAGTGGCTAATTTGTATGAATTCGTATGATCTCATTTGACCAATTTAGTATGATTTGCTCATCCCCTAATGACGGTTGGGTTTAGGGGTGGGGTTCATTTTAAAAAATCATACATTTTTGTATGTCTGAAATTGTACGAAATCGTACAAATTAGCCTGAAAAACGGACAAAACTTAAAATAGTTATATATTCATTAATTCATTTTCTTTTCGGCTTAGTTCCTTTATTAATCTGGGGTCGCCTCAGCGAAATGAACCGCCAACTTATCCAGCATATGTTTTATGCAGCGGATGCCCTTCCGGCTGCAACCCATCACTGGGAAACATCCATACACACTCATTCACACACATACACTACGGACAATTTAGCTTACCCAATTCACCTATAGCGCATGTCTTTGGACTCGTGGGGGAAACCAGAGCACCTGAAGGAAACCCACGCCAACACGGGGAGAACATGCAAACTCCACACAGAAATGCCAACTGATCCAGCCAAGGCTCCAACCAGCAACCTTCTTGCTGTGAGGCGATTGTGCTACCCACTGCGCCACCGTGAGGCCCCTAAAATAGCTATATAATATTATATATTAGTTTTATTTCATTGTGAGATCAGGCTGTTTTCTTTTTTTTACTATTATCATCATCAAACCTCCAAGATTTCTATAGCACTTTACACAGTACAGAGAGTTTCAAAGCAGCTACTTCTATTTGATTCTCATGAGCCAACAGTGCCATTGAGCATAAGTCAGTTGATCGATTCAGCTGTTCAATAACCGAAAGTTCAGCATTTATGAAATGCAGTTCAGTTGTAGAGTCTCTCTACAGAAGACTAAATCTAATCATTCATGTCAATTCAACTTCCAATAGTACCGCTTGCAAGACTAGCCATGATCAAAATTAACATTAGCAACTGTTTTTGTTGCATATGAATGTGGCTTGTATTCTTGTATGTGTCTGATGCTTGACTTGTACATAGCCTGGCATTAATGATTAGTGATATTCCACAGTGTGATAGTTAAAAACATGTTTATACAGTCTAACGAGCAACAATCAGAAGGACTGTTATAAATCATGAAGTTGCGAATTTAATTGTAACAGATTGTCTAAAGGGGGACATAAAGTAAACAAAGAGTAATAAACTGGCATGCCTGAGAATCTCAAATTGTCAACAGAGGACTCACAGTTGCAGATTTTGGAAGTACTTTTTCAGTTATTCTCATTAGTTATATATTTTGATCCAAAAAGGCAAATTAGATTTATGCATAAAACTAGAATATCGCATGAAACATTTGTGAATAAAGCACCATTTCCATCCAACGAGTCAAAGAGATCAAAATCGTTACTTCCTGATAATCTGGTGCCAAATATCAAAAAGAAAAATGGAATTTGCTGCGGTATGAGAAGCCACTGTGGGACTTTATTTCTTATATAATAAATTACTAGTGCCTCAGAAGATGAAGATGAAATGCAATGAATGTGCTATGGCTTTTGGAGGCTTGAGACCGCTCTTTGGGAGTGCAGCCGTTCAAGATAGTTCTGGGAGGTAATAATACTGAACCACTTTGATGGCAGATTTTAAAATGACCGAAACAACATTTCAGATGATGTATAATGTGGTCGGTCAGCTGGTTTGTTCATTAAGGCCATCCCATTGCACTCATTTGTTATAACATGATTTGTTAAAACATAATCACAACTTTTTTGATGCACACATTTTTCAGTAAATGTGCTTCCATCATAGTTTATGCACATTTGTTTTTCTTCGAGGATATAAAAATGTTTTTATTTAGATGCATTTTCAAAATGTATGTGCATCTTCATTTTTCGATTAAACATTTTTTTATGCGCCTTTAAAAAAAGTGCATATTGGTGGATGGATAAACTCATTTATATTTATTATTATATATAATGAGGGTGACACGGTGGCTCAGTGGTTAACACTGTTGCCTTACAACAAGAAGGTCACTGGTTCGAGTCCTGGCTGGGCCAGTTGGCATTTCTGTGTGGAGTTTGCATGTTCTCCCCGTGTTCGTGTGGGTGTCCTCCGGGTGCTCCAGTTTCCCCCACAGTCCAAAGACATGCGCTGAATTGAATAAACTAAATTGTCCGTAGTGTATGTGTGTGAATAAGTGTGTATGGGTGTTTCCCAGTACTGGGTTGCAGCCAGAAGGGCATCCGCTGTGTAAAACATATGCTGGATAAGTTGGCGGTTCATTCTGCTGTGGCGACCCATGATGAATAAAAGGACTAAGCCGAAGGGAAATTAATGAATTATATTTAAACATTAATAATCATTTGATGATGTTGGATGTACCATGTAATATGGCCTGAACATTTTTTTTTTTGTATTATTATTTACAGAAAACAATTATTTTATGATTTTAGGGTATAATATAATATGATCTGGGCCTGTTTTTTACAGGTTTCATGAGATTCACCATACTGTCCTTTTATATATGGGTACAAAATTCCACCAGTGTTCAGCACCCTCCCCCCGTTTCTTGCAGGCTCAGGCTTCAGTTTCCAGGCAACAGAGAGGCTGAGCGTGCAGTGCTTCAAACACACACACACACACACACACACACACACACACACACACACACACACACACAATATAGATGATAGCTGTGAGTCAAGGCAAGATAATGAATGTACCTCCATCATGACTGTGTCAACAGTGGACCTCAATAACCAGCAGAATGGTACCAACTGCAGTGTGAAAGCTCATCATGTTTATCTTTAGACTTAAAACTCTTTATTTATTTATTGTGTCAAATTTTATGTCTCGGTCAACTTACAATCAAAATTTATCCTCTTTGCTTAAGGTTGTGTCTATGTACTTGTAGTTCAAATAGCCAAACTTAATTGACAATGGTATTTTCATTAATTGTCTTCTACTCTGCCAGGATATATTTTATATTCACACAAAAAAACACTTTTAAGATTTTGGCCCTGTTTACACGTTATTAAGATGTGCTTACATAAATTGACAATTAAAAAACATGCATTTTAAAATAGTCTAAAACATATTGATCTTTTTTGATTTTGAATTACAGTGTAAATCGCAGTTGCCATACACACCTTTTTTTTATTTCTGCTCACCCATAAGCCACATAGCTGGGGTTTATTAATTCAGTAGAACTTGGGCATTGCTCTGAGCACTCATGAGAAAGTAATGTTGTGTGTGAAAGACTAAGAGAAAGTTGTCAAAACACATTTGAACACGTTAACAGCTGGTGAATGTGGTTATGCATTTAGGCTGACCACTTAATATTCATAAACACCCCTAAAGCACTGTGACTTCACAATGGGCTTCAGACCGAGCAGCTTTTGCTGTATTACACCACTAAAATGTGTGCTTGGGAAATACATGGCAGGACAATTAAATTTAAATTTAAATTAAATTTAAATTTTATTTATTTATTTATTTATTTATGTATTTATTTATGTATTCATTTATTTGTTTGTTTGTTTGTTTGTTTGCTTGTTTATTTATTTATTAACTATTTTTAATTTTTTTGTAAACAGAGACTATCTTCTTTTGCAGTACTTGATACATTGTTGGTAATAATGAATACACTGTCAGTAAGTAAGTAAATAAGTAAATAAGTAAATAAATAAATAAATAAATAAATACATCTTTATTATGATACAAACAATGATGTTGATGAATATGTTGTTTTTTGATGCATTTAAAGATTACTGCATTTAGAGATTACTGAAAGTCTGTAAACCTTTAAGCTGAATACTAGTATCTTGTTAAACAAGTCATTCAATTCAATTCAATTCAATTGAAGTTTATTTATATAGCACTTTTTACAATGTAGATTGTGTCAAAGCAGCTTAACAAGTTCTAGTAAAGTCCAGATTTCAGAGTTTAGTTCAGTTCAGTGTGGTTTAATTTTCACTGCTAAAAGTTCAACACTGAAGAGCAAATCCACCAAAGCGCAGCTCCACAAGTCCCAATCCGTGCAGGCCAGTGGCAACAGTGGCGAGGAAAAAACTTCACCAGTTGACGAAGTGAAGGAAAAAAAACCTCGAGAGAAACTAGGCTATGTTAGGCACAATCATTTTCTTCTGGCCAAACTTCCTATGTGGAGCTGCAGTCTAGGCGCCGGAGCTGGAGAAGCTGGACATCCATCGTGAAAGCTGCAGGTGAGGGTAGGGTACCAGCGGGAGGTTAGGCTGGCCCACAGGATCAAGCGTAGACTTGTTCGTCACTGTAGCCTTTCAGGAATCAGTCTCATGCACTCCATTCCTCCATGGCCACCACGGTATCAGCTCGGGATACGGCCTGGTCCAGGATACCTTCGGATCATCTCTTCACAGGTCTAGGATCGCATCGATGGCGCTGCAAATCTGTAGGGACCTCGGGATGAGTATCCCCAGGTGGAAATAGAAAATAAAGAAAATATTTAGCGTAGCTGCTGTTCATAGTGTATTTAAACCAGAAAGAAAATGGATTGTTATAGATGAAAATAGCAGTTATATAACAAAAGTATGTAAAGCATATGAGAGTTTCTAACACAATGGCTGGCGTATTAAGACAGGAGGAGTACACTAATACCGTTATGCGACGCATTGAG
>CAIGQW010003493.1:92729-107952 GCA_903798125.1 Danio choprae | reverse complement strand
TGGAGTATACACTAACCTGTGCATTATTCACACACTAGATGGAGACAAACAGTCAGACATTTGTTCTAATTCAACAACTAGTGCCCTCAAAGTGAACTCCACATGACACTTCGCCATGATTTCAGTTTGTTTCATTCAAATGGCATTTTAGTGTGCGATATGTGAATTGATGTTATTTACAGAGGTATATTATGTCACGCTTCATGCTTCTAGTAAGACTGCAGGCAGTGCTGTTGTGTAAATCTGTGAGCAAATGCTTCAAAGTAAAGATTTGTTGTGCTCTGGTAGAGTGCAATGAAGAAGAAGGGACTAGGGAAGAATGCACACTGCTTAGGGGAAGTGTCAGTAAAAACACTGTTCATGCATGGACCGGGATCGAGAAGCACTGGCCTATGGGAACACTGTGCATTGATTATTCTGGTGTTATGATTTAGCAGAAGCTTTTATCCAAATGCACTTGCAGGTAGAGTGCGTCTGGAGTAAAGCTGAAGCTTATGGAGAACAGCTGATGAATTGCTTTAATGATTATTAGATTGTTTGCCAACTTTTTACACCTAAATGAATGAAATTCTGGAAACTGTATAAAAATTGGGATGAAAAAATTATTCCTTTGGGTGTAAAAGGTTCCTAGTACTAGGACTGGGCCGATAAACAATATATCAGTGATGACAATGATAAGCTCTGGGCTTTTTTACTCTATATTGATCTGAGAGCCAATCACACAGCAGGAATGTGTAACAATGGGAATCTAGAAGTGTGTTGATGTTAGAGATGTACTGAAATTTCGGCCACCGAAAATGTATTGGCTGAAAATGATATGCTATTCAATGGACCCCCTAATGTTTGTGGCTTCAGTCATTGTTGGGGTACTCTATATATATCGAAATATATATCATTATCATTTAATGTGGGAAATAATTATCGAGATTGCATTTTTGCCATATCGCCCTGCCCTGCCTACTACTTTAGGCCACTTAATATAAGTGGGACCAAAAGTTGAAATAATAGTACGTTTTTTTTTGCTAGTCAGAATGTTGTCTCAGACTGCCTTTATTAATGCTGCGGTGTTTGTGCTGTAGATCGTGCAGTTCGGCATGAGCGAGCGGGTGGGTCAGGTGTCCTTCGATCTTCCCCGGCAGGGCGAGACAGTCCTGGAGAAGCCCTACAGCGAGGCCACAGCGGAGCTCATCGATGAGGAGGTGCGAGATCTGGTGGACCGGGCCTACAGGAGGACACTGGAGCTCGTCTCGGAGAAGCGGGAACAGGTGGAGATGGTGAGGACCGAAAAATAAATAAATCTGTCTGCATGAAAACCCAAAATGCACTGTGGTGATGCGTGTTAAGCGCACGCCAAACCAACAGGGGGCGATAAAAGGCTTTTATGCTGAGATCACACCAAACGTGGAATTAAGTGTTGTTGGCATGAGTACATTACATGCAATTCAAATGTGCACTGCACTATAGTGTTGTCTTCAGAAATAATGAGTCAAACTTAAGTGGGTTTTTCCTTAAGACAAGCGAAATAATCGGCCTATAAACTAATATGTAAATAAATGTCATGACATCACTAGGGAAATATTCAATAAAGCACATTTCACAGGGGATCAATTTAAAGATGGAGTTCATGTGTGTTTGTGGCAGGTTGGAAAGCGTTTGCTGGAGAAAGAGGTTCTAGACAAAGCTGATATGCTGGAGCTGCTGGGAGCGCGGCCCTTCGAGGAGAAATCCACCTATGAGGAGTTTGTGGAGGGAACGGGCAGCTTCGAAGAGGACACCAGCCTGCCTGAGGGCCTGAAGGACTGGAACCAGGAGCGCCGAGGAGAACCAGAGGAACCTACAGACTCACAGGAGCAAAGAGCAGCTTAAACAAACACCTCCTCAGAGACGGAGACCGCCTTAAAGAGGAGGAGTCTGTATATAAGAGGAGGAGTCTACGTAATAGAGGAGTCTTTATTAGAGGAGGTGAAGTCTTCATAAAAATAGGAGGAGTCTACATTATAGAGGAGGAGTCTGTAAAGGGGGAGTCGTCTTCATAAAATAGGTGGATATCTGTTATGAAGGTCATATCTATTATGAAGACTCCTCTTGTATGAAGACTCCACCTAGTCTACATAGAGGAGGAGTCTTATTATAGAGGAGGGGTCTTCATAATATGGGAGGAGTCTTCATTAAAAATAGGTGGAGTCTTCATAAAAGATGAGGGCTCTTCATAAAAAGCGGTGGAGTCTATAAGAATGGGGAGGGGTCTTTGTAAAAAGGCGGAGTCTTCATAAACGAGGAGGAGGAGTCTTTATAAAAGAGGAGTATTTTTTTTTTTAAAACGAGGAGGAGTCTTCTAAAAAAGAAAAGTAGATTAAAGAGGGTGTCTTCCTAAAAGAGGAGGAGTCTACATAATAGAGGAGGAGTCTACATAATAGAGGAGGAGTCTTCATAAGAGGAGGAGTGGACATTTTGTGGATATTTGCATTTCGCTTCCCTTGTTCATTTAAACAGGGGACTTTTATTGAGTTTGAAATGCCTTAATGCTGTATGTGCGTTATATATTGGCATATTTGATGCCAGATGAACCCTTAACGCTCAACACCGTGAACTCTTCATGCAAGATCTTATTAGTTATTTTTTATCCTTTGATTTCTGCTGTTAAATCCTTTTTATCTACTCTTACCTTCCTCTTAAAGGGACAGTTCACCCAAAGCTGAACAGTTCTGTCATTTACTCACCCTTCACTTCGCACAGACCTTTATTTGAGCTTCTTTCTTCTGTTGAACACTAATGGAGATGTTTTGAAGAATGTTGGAAACATGTAACCCATGACATCATTGCTTACCAGTTCCTAACATTCTTCAAAACATCTTCTTTACGTTTTCATGCTTGCGTGAACTATCCCTTTAATATGAGTGGAGGACACTGTATATGTGTACAGTTTTCCTTTGTGTGCTTTAAGAAGAAAATGTTTTGAAAAAGAAATTGTGATAATTTAATTTAATTAAAGGAGTTTTTTCATAGTTAATCTTTTATTCTTAATATGCACATTCATTTAAATCAATCATTTGGTAAGTGCCCTTATTCTGCACACTTATTATGCACTTATTATGCACATGCATGTTTTTATCTTATTTTTAATCATGTATATTAATTATCATTAATATTTAAAACATGATTTGTTATTAATTTGTTATTACATTTAAAATGACTGCCCTTAAACCTCCCCATACCGTTAAACCAGACCCGTTTGGTAGCACCGTAAGTGTTGTTCAATACAATATGAACTAAATAAGTACATTGCACTTATTGTAGTACCTACAGTAGTACTTAAGGCCACTTAATATAATGTGGGCTCTTTTAACAACTAATTCCCTTTGACGTCTAGTAGGAATTAGGACATTGTTGTGTCATTATGATTGTGGTTTTATATTCACAGCATCTGCTCTGCTCTTTAACAGTGTTGTTTTACTGTGTTTGTAGGCTCCACTCAGTCTACAGCAGAAGTAGGGCATGGCAGATGATTTATCACACGTCCCCTTCCAAGTGCACTTCATCAGGGACTCCGGTTTTAGATGAGTGAGATTCAGCATCCAGAATAACTCATGTTGAAGATATGATGATGATAATAATGCACTGAGCTTCAGATCTGTGTTTTTCAGTGGATGAAAGCTCAGTTTATGCTTGTGGATATGCCTTCTGCGCAGACAATAGTGCTGTTTGTTTGGTGAGCGTCTTAATCTGCGCATCACGTGTGGATTTCTGGATCTTCAGTCTGAGTAAATCACTCCACGCTGCCTTTATTTAGAGCTAATTGACAGCTCGTTGTGTCACAAGACCTGCTACAGGGGAAGGGTGGATGGTATGACCTAGATTGTGTTTCATGATAGCAATATATTTCACGATATAGCAGCTTAAATTTGCAGTTATTCTAGAAAATGAACAAATAGGATTATAATGAAGTATTATTTTTGACTTATTTGATTAAGTCTTATTTATTGAATCCTTTAAAGTAATAACAAACCTGTGGAGTACCTCAGGGTTCAGTCCTAGGCCCAATTATATTTGACACTTATTTGTTTATTTTGCTTGAATACTTCAAAGCATGTACAATTTAATTATCTTTCGATTATTTATTACAGTTGTAAACATTACGTGTGCAGCTTACAGTTTAACACCCGAATCACAGGGGGTGTCAGCGCTTCCCATTCACTTTGAATGGCTGCATCAAGTATTGTCGAACTGAATCGTGGATCCGTCGGTGCCGCTTTAGTGAATTTTTCAACTTTTCAAGTGCCAATCAGATTGCTTCATGCAAATAGCCCAGCTCAGACAGTAGCCGATTGCGGACTAATTTCATTGGCTGATGCCCCAACACTTCAATTGTTGCCGCTGAAGCTCGGGCGTAGACTGGGTCATCAGGCACCCTCCCTCCTGTTTGTGTCGTCAATCTGGCAACCTGCTTGTGTGTTGTTGTTTTCAGAGTTTCCGGGTGAAAAAACACCCTCTCCTATATTTAGAATTTGGAGCGCAATACCCAGTTCATCCACTAGGTGTCAATCCTACATGCTGCACCTTTAATTGTTAATCAGCGAGTGGGATTTAGGACCTGGGGGAGGCTGTAGGACTACACAAGTGACTTAAATATTGTCACATAGACTTATACTCTGTACACACATTCACTCTTTAAAGTCCACAACAGTTGATCTAAATGAAAGTAAACGTTCAGCTTGATGACCTGATATTACTATTAGCTCTCCAGTCAGCGCTTCCCTTAGTCTTACTGGTTGTGAATAAGCCACGCCCACTTATTTACATGTCACGGTATACACTGAATAAAAATATCGCTAACACTTTAATTTAAGGTGACGTAGTTACACATGATCCATGCACTTACTATAGTAAATACAGTGAATTATGCATACACTAGAAGTGCAGGGTTCCACACAATTCAAGTTCACTGGTTTTGATAAATTTAAGTAGATCAAACATAAAACAATGAAGTTGTCCAAAAAAAGCTCTTTTAAATAATTTTATGAGTGAAATTACATAAACGTGAGCCACATTCTAACCCCAGCCACATAGTAAATACATGTCATTAATTAATATTACTGTGGTTAAATGAATAGTCGCATCATTACGTCACCTTACAATAAAGTGTAACCAAAAACACTAATGGTTGACAATTTACTGAAGGAGATATACGGTCGTACAAAGACTGCAGGATAGATTGAGGAGAGAATAAAAGCAGAAAAGCGAGCTGACGTCAGACATGTTTCACGTTTATTCCGGTTAGCTTTGAATGCTCCTGTTAGGTGCTTTGTACATTTCGTCTCCGTTGTGACCCTGTGTGTGGACCCTGTATTAACCCTGCTGACGTACAGTACAGACCTAGATACAGTCTTTACATTTGGATAATTTTATAATAGGTATTTGCATAATACCGCTTTTCCCTCTCGGCTTTAGGATTATATGTGGAGCATTTCAAGACACGCACACACTTTCCTCCAGTGCACGGAAGATTGATCACAACTGAGGCCTTTCACGTGTTGATGGCAAATTATTAATGATGTTTAATGATACACAGCAGTTATAGTAAAGTATTGCTGATCGTTATTATCTCTTTCATCCATTCAGATTCAACTCTAATTGCTAAAAGGGTTAGTTCACGCAAAAATGACAAGTGCACCGTAATTTACCTCAAGGCAATCATAATTATTCAATAAAGTGTCTTCTTTCCAGCTGTACCGTAGCGGCGATGGTGTGTGTTTCTATTCAGTTAAAAAAAGGCCAATAAAGTGCATTAGTATAATGAAAATGGCTAAAATACAGAGGTTAATGAAGGTCTTCTGTTGCGAATTATAATATATCTGTAATACATGTGTCTACAAGAGCTCTACAAGAGCCCCCTGCTGCCATTGGAGAGATTCAGAATGATTCTGTTTGCCTGAAATGAATAAGTCATATATACCTAGGCTATATATCATTGGCTACTTGTCATTTTTGAGTGAACCAATCCTTTAATTCAAGCCAAATGATTAAAAGCGCGTCTGCAAACATGTGCTCAACCCTTGCTGGAGCAGACCTCGGTACTCGCCAGGGTTTAGACTCATCTCCAGTTCAAAAATGTAAACATTAAAATAATATTCCACAAGATTCCTGCAGGAACTGTTAATGAACCTTAAACCAACCAGTAATGAGAATCCAACACATGAATGTGCTGCAAGATGCTTTAGAAAGGTTAAAACCCACAGGCGCATGGAAGAAGTGAACCGCCAGCGCTCATGAGGGTGTTTCAGGCCTCGGGTTCCTGCTTCTCTGTGCAGAATCTCCTCAAAGGACACTTTTTGGGGGACGATTGTTGACGCATTGCTTTCATTCTTGAACAGTTCCTCAGATGACAGTGAAATCCTCTTCGGTTTGAGGCGTTGGTTTGTAACGCTACATCATGCTCACGTCCCCCATAATGCAGCAGGCACATGGAGAAGACTCGGGCTGCGCTCCAATCCACTTATAAACACACACTCGTGAACTTCCCTTCCCCTCGAGGGAATCCCCAACACCATTTTAAAGTGCATTCCACTTCATCAAGTGAACGAGGGAAGCTTACACGGACCCTCGATGTTGACCGAGGAAGCGAGTCTGCTTCATATGTCCACTAACACCAATACGTTCCATAATGCAATGCAAATGTGACGTCACAACAGCCTAGGCTGCTTTCCAATCCACTTTTAGAAACACTCTTGTGAACTTCCCTTCATTTGTTCCCTCAAGGGAATCCCTGCCACCATTTTCAAGTCCGTTCCACTTCATCAAGTGAACAAGGGAAGTTTACATACCCTTGATCCCTTAATTTTGACAGAGGGTGCGAGTCTGCTTCATATGTCCATTCCAGCACCTATATGTCCCAGAATGCAATGCGATTGTGGCGTCACAACAGTGTAGTTCCCATTCAGTTGCTCCGCCAATACTGCACACTAGTGTGATAATCAACAATGTACATCCGAGGGAATGACACGGAGGGAAGTTAGCGAGTGAAGGGAATACAAAATTGGACTGGAATACAGCCGTAGTTCCTAAGTGTTTAAGAGTTTAGGGTGTTCCATTTAAACCAATTGAGACGCTCCGCCAATAGTGAACACTTGTGTAACATAATCAATGACGTACATTTGAGGGAACGAGACAGAGTGAATACATTGGATTGGAATGCTTCCTCACACTGGGTTCTATTGGGAAGGGCTCATCCCCTGAGGGTCCCTCTGAAGGGGTGAATTAAGTGCACTGTGTGACACCAAACAGCTATCCTGCTTAAAAGATTTTGACCACGGGTGCAAGTCACCTTGACTTCCAAGTGTTCAAGGGTTTAGGGTGTTTCATTTAAAGCTAATCAGATGCTCCCCCAGTAGTGGACACTTGTGTAACGTAATCAATGGCGTACATCCGAGAGAACGAGACGGAGGGAAGTTAGCGAGTGAAGGGAATACAAAATTGGTCTGAAATGCAGTCGTAGTTCCCAAGTGCTCAAGGGTTTAGGGCTCTTCATTTAAACCCATTCAGATACTCCACCAGTAGTGGACACTAGAGTGATAATCAATGACATACATTGGAGGGAACGAGACAGAGTGAATAAATTGGATTGGAATGCAGCCTCGCTGGGTTCCATTGGGAGGGGCTCATCCCTACGCCCTAATCCCTACTGAGGGTCCCTCTGAAGGGGTTAGAGCATAGGGTCCTGAATTAAGTGCACTGTGTCACACCAAACAGCTATCCTGCTTAAAAGATCAAGTGTTCATCAGCTGTATTTATCCTAAAAAATCCAAAAGGCCCTTCAAAGTGGTCAGTTTTGAGCACTTCAGTTTGAAACGTCACTTCAGTATGGCGGCCATTTATTTATAGCCCATTTGGAACGTCACAGTGTCCCAAAATCCACCATCTTGAGAAAGAGTGCGCTTTCGGCCCATATTAAATAAAGGGATTGCTTTAACTTCCTGTGGGATCTGTGTGTGTGTGCGTGCGCGTGTGTGCTGATCCCGGAGTCATATTTTTGAAGAGGATCCTCTAATCTCCGCACAACGGCTGTGTTGTTTTACCCATAAGCCCCTGCTGTGTCGTTCTCAGGGCTGCTGGGATTGCGAGCGCTCTATCTTCAGCATGGGCTCAGTGTTTTCCGAGTCGCTGTGGTGTTTTCGGTCCCTCGTCTGCTGCTCTGCTTTTCCACCGCGGGTCCATGATGGCGAGCGCACGTATCCGCTGTGAGGGAATCTGGGTAACGGCGGCTGCTGGCGGTCTGTGGGGTCAACTTACACAAATCAGCCAATCAAAAACAAGATCACACACACACACACCAGTCAAAACTCCCACATCACCATATATAAGGATATGAGATATGATCATATACATAAACTATGACAAACACATTTTCTGTGACGGGATTGGAGCACGAGGGAGAGTAATTAATAACAGAGCTTTCATTTTTGAGTGAACTAACCCTTTAATATGAACTCATCCAACCTGATTTCACCATGTTCTGGATCCAGGAACAACATTCCAATCAGCCAATCAGGATTAAGGGATATGTTTAGCGTTTATGTGAAGTTTAGGCTTACGGTGAGGTTAATGCACGTCTACATGAGTGTTATCCAACTGTTATTCCCCTCTGGTTTTCAGAGTAATCTACAGTTATGCTTGGGTTTAGGGGTAGGGAATGGGTATGGATTTACATTTTCCAACTAATGATGTTCCAGGATCACCATAGATGTTAATCCAGGATCACATCATACTTGGCAAAATCATGACATGCCTGAAATCAAGGGTGTGTACCAGTTAACCAGCAGGTTTTTCATTCGTTCATTCATTCTCCTTCAGCTTAGTCCCTTTATCCATCAGGGGTCGCCACAGCGGAATGAACCGCCAACTTATCCAGCATATGTTTTACACAGTGGATGCCCTTCCAGCTGCAACCCAGTACCCATACACACTCATTCACACACACACTCATACACTACGGCCAATTTAGTTCATCAGTTCCCCTATAGCGCATGTGTTTGGACTGTGGGGGAAACCGGAGCACCCGGAGGAAACCCACACCAACACGGGGAGAACATGCAAACTCCACACAGAAACGCCAACTGACCCAGCCGAGGCTCGAACCAACGACCTTCTTGCTGTGAGGCCTCAGTGCTAACCACTGCGCCACCAGCAGGTTTTGACCAAATGCTTATCTAAATCTCTCAGAATGAGGAACACAGATGTCATTGCCTCACTGTTTAAATATTTAATATGTGCACATTTGTGCACTTCAGCGGCTCTGAATGTAATCAAATAATAATAATGTGTTCGCTGTGGGATTCCATGCAGACACTGAACTACTGAATGTGAAACTTCAGCGCTGCTCTGCTGAACACACAAGCAGATATGCTGAAGAAAAACAGTGATTGTGGAAGCACATCAGTAGCCCAAAGCATTTAGAAATGTAATCTGCTAATGGAAAAACAATATGTAAAATAAAATAGCAATGTTTTTATTTATTTAAATTAGCATTCGGGCGACACAATGACTCGCAATGTGGCCTCACAGCAAGAAGGTCACCGGTTCGAGTCCCAGCTGGGTCAGTTCGCGTTTGTGGAGTTTGCATGTTCTCCCCGTGTTGGTGTGGGTTTCCTCCGGGTGCTCCGGTTTCCCCCACAGTCCAAACACATGCGCTATAGGGGAACTGATGAACTAAATTGGGCGTAGAGTGTGTGTGTGTATGGGTGTTTCCCAGTACTGGGTTGCAGCTGGAAGGGCATCTGCTGTGTAAAGCATATGCTGGAATAATTTCCGGTTCATTCCGCTGTGGCGACCCCTGATGAATAAGGGACTAAGCCGAAGGAGAATGAATGAATGAATGTTGAGATCCTTCCGTCTTTGTCCTGCTCAGTGTCAGTGCAATACCAGTAAACACAGTTATTAACTGGCAAGTGAAATATAAGGATGAAGCAACATGAAACGTTATTTTTGTATAATCCCGTATAAGGACGTCACATAGACTGAAATATACAATTTAGTTCATCAATTGTTTCAAATCTTTATGAGTTTTTTTTATTCTGTATTTATTTCTAGTGAAAAATATTGGAAACCGGTAACCATTGACTTCCATAGTATTTGTATTTTGTACAATGTAAGTCAATGGTGTTCAGCATTCTTCAAAATATCTTCTTCTGTGTTCAACAGAAGAAAGAAACTCATTAAGGTTTATAACAACTGTAGGGAGAGTGAATAATCAGTCAAGTGTCATTTTTAGTGAACTGACCCTTTAATGCTGTTGTGTTGATCCTGCAGCTCTTGGTTTCTCCAGCTTTAATATTTGTGAGGACTTAATTAAGGACGTTTGGCGTATTTTTGTAAATCAGACTCACTTGCGGGGGATTCGGAGTGGTTTTCGTCATCTGAGTCGGCGAACACTTCTCCCAGCTCCTGGTCTGACATGTCTGTGAGCTCCGTCAGATCCAGCAGGTCAAAGTGAACCTCCAGAGAGGACACACTGCTGAGCGGCTCTGAGACACACACACACATATACACATACACATATACACACACACACACACACACACACACACACACTAGTCAAAATACACCCAGAGCGATGACCTGAGCCACTTTTCATGCTTCACTGCCACATTGTGCACCAATACACTGTAAAACAATATCTGTTAATGAACATTTTCCATATTTTGTGTTTATTTGCGGTGGTGAACTGCATTATGGGTGGTGAACTGCATTATGGGATGTTGATCTCTGCTCTGTCCACTTCTGATGTTGTAAATGAATACACAGCAGTGTAATAAACAGATGTAATATCTATTTCAGGTGAAATATACGCCAGCTGTGATCTTGCCAGGTCGGCGTTTGACTCACGTCGTTTCTCGGTGATCAGCACCTGGCTGCCATGATGTGCCGGAGTACCGACATGCTCTCCTGAGGCATTGTGGGACGCCTCGCTGGTGAGACTGGCAGAGCTGGAGGACTTCAGAAGCTTCTGGAACTCTCTGTCTCTAAGAGGCTCTGCAGTAACATGAAACACTACATTAGCTGAGCAGAAACACTATACACTCACAATTAGCAGCACAGAAGCTGTCACTGTCACTTCTGAAAAGGTAGACATTTGTGCCGGAACGCTCCGAGTTGGTACCTCAGAGGCACCTAAACATTTCAAGAGGTACAATTTCATGCTTTTAGCAACTAATGTGTAAAGCTGTGGTTCTCTCTTGACTAGATTCTGAACAGAACAGCAGTGTGTTTAACAGCAGACAGCGCTCTAGGCTAGTTTATGATTACAGATGTTGCTCTAGGCTACTGTTTAACAGCAGACGGCGCTCTAGGCTAGTTTATGATTACAGATGGCGCTCTAGGCTTGTTTTTAACAGCAGACGATGCTCTAGGCTAGTGATTAACAACAGATGTTGCTCTAGGCTAGTGTTTAACAACAGATGTTGCTCTAGGCTAGTGTTTAAACAGCATGTGTTGCTCTAGGCTAGTGTTTAACAATAGATGTTGCTCTAGGCTAGTGTTTAAACAGCATGTGTCGCTCTAGGCTAGTGATTAACAACAGATGTTGCTCTAGGCTAGTGTTTAAACAGCATGTGTCGCTTTAGGCTAGTGATTAACAACAGATGTTGCTCTAGGCTAGTGTTTAAACAGCAGGTGTCGCTTTAGGCTAGTGATTAACAACAGATGTTGCTCTAGGCTAGTGTTTAAACAGAATGTGTCGCTCTAGGATAGTGTTTAACAATAGATGTTGCTCTAGGCTAGTGTTTAAACAGAATGTGTCGCTCCAGGCTAGTGATTAACAACAGATGTTGCTCTAGGCTAGTGTTTAACAATAGATGTTGCTCTAGGCTAGTGTTTAAACAGCATGTGTCACTCTAGACTAGTGTTTAAACAGAATGTGTCGCTCTAGGCTAGTGTTTAACAACAGATGTTGCTCTAGGCTAGTGTTTAAACAGAAGGTGTCGCTCTAGGCTAGTGTTTAACAATAGATGTTGCTCTAGGCTAGTGTTTAAACAGCATGTGTCGCTCTAGGCTAAAGATTAACAACAGATGTTGCTCTAGGCTAGTGTTTAAACAGCATGTGTCGCTCCAGGCTAGTCTTTAACAACAGATGTTGCTATAGTGTTTAAACAGATGTCGCTCTAGGCTAGTTTTTAACAGCAGATACGTGTCTTTGGCTAGTTTTACCAGCCTTAGTCTGCTTCATACCATGTTAATAAGTGTTGAATGCTTTAACTCATCCATCAACATGATTTCTGCAAGGAGTCCCATAGGATGAAGACCACAACTCCCATGATTCCACACCATCATCAAAACACAGCTGTGTTTGTTGTGAATACACTCCCTCTAGTGGCCCAAATGACATACTGTGCCTTTAAGATGCTTTCTGTATGCAGGCCCTGATGGTTGTTGGTGCACTTATGCAGTGTGCTGTTGCTAGGGGGATGTGGACAGCTGTTAGTGCACTACTATGCAGTTTCTATGCTGTTGTGAGTGTTTGTTTTGGCTATGGAGCTGCTGGAGCTTTCTGGTCGGTTTAGCTGCTAGTAAACAGGTATTTGAGTGTGTGTTCTGCTTTGTGGTATAGCCTGTGGGGTTTCTGGGGTTTTCTCATTCACAGCTCTGCATCTCTCATCCTCTAATGGGTTTGTCAGCGGTTGAAACAGAAGATGCTTGTGTTTAAAGAGCTTCCAGACATCTATTGATTTCTTGCGGCAGTAGTCAAAGCAGACGAACGCTTTCTATCGTTGAGGGCAGTTCAATTACACACATGGGACATGAAAACAAGTGCACGACTGCATCTGCGGGATCTGTATTTCTGGAAACATTTCCCTACATGTGGGAAAATCTCCTGCAGTTTAATTCCTCATTATTCTAATGACAAAACTGCATTTTCTTTGCTCCAAAACTCATTTAAATACATTTTTTTCTCCAGAATTTCCCAAAATTGCACCTCAGCACATAATGTAGACAACATATCTGGTCACTCTTTATTTTACTGTACAATTTACACTATAAACTAACCATTAACTAAGACTATTAGCTCGATAATCTTCTAATTTAGTTGGGTTTAGGTATTGATTAGGGATAGTCTACCAATAAACAGTTCATATATTAATAATAGCCAGGTAATAAATAGTGAGAATTGTTGCTTAAACTAACGTGTTTACCGAGCATTTACGATAAACACAAGCATAAATATTTATCTTGAAAAGAGAATGAAGCCATTATCCTCTGGTACCAGCAGGGGCTGTGCTGACTCTTAATTAATTACTATGAATTAATTGTTTAAAGTACTTTTTATCCCCTTATCTGTCCCCATATTAACATTTTCCAGTGCACGTTTTGTCTGAAACTGAACTTATCTTCACAAACTATGAATAATATCCATATATCCCCTATAATCTAATCTGAATTTGACCATTTAAAGGGTAAAAATAATAATAATAATAATTACATTCAATTAATTAGATTAGATTGAACTCAATTCCTCCAATTTCTTAACTTTATATCTGTAGGATGCTTAGTCCCACATTTGGTGATGTGATGATCCAGAGTTTTCCCGTTCTCCGCAGTCTGCGGGTCATCCCTCCCCACCGCACACCTCTCATTAGCCCACACACAGCAGATTCCTCAGCTTGCTGCTCTTTCTGTGCGTGCCACTCATGCAAATACTGCTGGGTGCATTGCAATATATTTGCGTATTCCCAAAAGGATCGCAATCCAACCCATACATGCCAAGATGCACTATATTTTTAGCATCACCCAGTGGTACCCAACTCCCATTGTCCCAAAGCAGCCGCTGCAAAAGATGCAACTCAATGTCAAATCTGGAAAAAGGGTCACGTCGAAAACCGTCACATTTCAGCTATATTAATGCATAAAGCAATAATGCATGCAAGTTTCCCATGTGCATCAGTGCAAGCTGATCACCGCCAAGCACTACCGGCTTCCTCTGACTGCCTGCTTTGTCTGTGCGTTCAAGAAAAAAAGGGCACGGTGGCAGCGTTACAACAGGCTATTAAATGCACGCGTTTAAATGCACGGCAGCGTGTCCGGCTGAAGAAGTGTTTGCTCTTACCTGCAGCACTGGAGTCTGCCTGAGCCTCCATTAAGTCTATTGCAGTGCTGGTTGGCGTCGCAGCCGGGATTAGAGGGAGCGCCTCCTGCCTCGTGCACGCTCTCTATCTCTCTTTCTATCTCTCTCTTTTCCCCACCCCTACATGCACAGTCACACATTCACTGCCATTGTCACTGCAGCACACACACACACACACACACACACACACAACAGAGACACATAAAGAGTCCCACTGGAGTGAACTCACACACACTGCATGACACACCAAAACAGGGGACGAGAGAGAGAGAGAGAGAAAGAGAGAAAGAGGGTGGTGCCCATAGGCAATAAAGAGGATTTATATACAGGAGGCGGAGGACTATTCATCCATCAACACCGTGTTTGGCAATAAGAAGAACTGTAACAGAGATTAAATGTTATGTTATGTTAAAATGATATGGAAATATATTTTAGATCAGACAGCAGATGGCTATTTGTTGTAATCAAAGGTCAGAGAAATAGGATAAATACTGATGGTGAGACTATATTGTTTGTATGCTTTACTGTGAAGTTCACTCTGGCAGTAACAACTCCAGTGCTCAAGGGGGCGATAGAGGAGTTGCTTTCAGATGTCTTAAAGTCTGCGTGAACCGGAGGTTGCTGACTTTTATTTCAATATGTTGATGCACTTAAAATTTAAATGGAATATTGAGTAGGGGGCGGGGCTTTCTGTTTGTGCATCATTCCCTCATAGCAAACTAAAGGTAAGAAGGGGCGTGGCTAATAATATCATGGCTGAAGCATCAAACTGACGTCAACACTGCAAACGCAGAAGCAGACGCTCAGACGCTGAAGATTACCCAAACTAAGTGCTTCAGTGGATACACATGCACGGATTAATTGTTCACCTAAAGAATAACAATGCTCAAGCAAAATAAATATTGTACATTTTGATTTCAGACGAACTTTAAAACATGATTTAGAAGGATATTTCTGGATCGGAGAGCAGTTGGCTGTTTGTTGTAGTCGAAGGTAGGAAAAATAGGATTAACATTCTTTATAGGGTTTTAGCTTGAAGTTCACTCTGGCAGTCATAATAATAATAATAATAATAATAATAATAATAATAATAATAATAATAATAATAATAAT
>CAIGQW010003493.1:63863-67952 GCA_903798125.1 Danio choprae | reverse complement strand
TGTATATATGTGTATATATATACGTGTATATGTATATATGTGTATATGTATATATGTGTATATATGTGTATATGTATATATGTGTATATATGTGTATATGTATATATGTGTATATGTATATGTATATATGTATATATGTATATGTGTATGTATATGTATATATGTATATATGTATATATGTATATGTGTATATATATGTATATATATGTATGTATATTTTTTAATTGCCATAGATTTTTTGCATCTTTAGGGCAGTCAGGACCAGTGTTGAGGGTAATGCATTACAATAATAGTATTATAATATTAAGTAACGAGTAAAGTAATGCATTACTTAAATTAAGAAATAATATTTGAGTTACTTTTTAAGTTTTAGTTGAATTAATTCGCTTTTAAATAATAAATTGCTAAATTAAAATGAAGGTTGAATCCGGCTCTGAATGAGAGAATGCAGGAACTGACAGACAATGCAAGATGCCTTGGCTTACACTTCCGCAAAGCTGGAAGTATCCTCATTATTCTGAACACACGAAGAACATTAAAAGGGGATTATGGTCTCAGTGCACACTGATTTTACTGCACTAATAAGACTAAAAGCAGCAAACACACTCATTAATCTGTATATACGGCATGTAGAGCTCTGGGGTTCTCATAGATGACGTTATCACACATTATTATATTTTGATGCATTTATTTAATGGTGAATGAAGGTTATAAAGTGTGTTATTAATTGCAGAGCTCCTCTATTAAAAACACAAGAAGAAAAAACACTGAGATTAAGCCTCAGGAGGAAAAAGTAACGCAATTAGTCACTTTTTTGGAAAGTAACTCAATATTGTAATGCTTATTATTATTATTATTATTATTATTATTATTATTATTATTATATATATGACAGGGATGAATGGGTCTTGAGGTCAAAACATGTTTAAAGAATTAAAGTGTGTAAATGTGTGTATATTTTCACAGCAAAACAGTGAACGACATGCCTGAAAAGAAAAGAAAATTTCCTCACAAAATCCTGGATGGACTGATTTCCTGGTCCAAAACCCCCCTCATGCGGTGTCCATCTGTAAACAGCATCCTAAGACTACAAATACAGCTTCTCTTATAGGCTTCCCTTGTAATATTAATGCACATATTCAACAAAATAATGGTCCAGATTTTGAGTGCGACACGAGTATTGAGTAAATAATGACAGGATGTTTATTGCTGATCACAACTATTGGATGTTTTCAGGCAGCTTAACGTGGCTTTTAGGTCCATTGAGGGTTTAAGAAGGGATCGGTGTGTTTTTGTTACAGTAAACCGCATCTATGATGAGTTATTTAAGGATAAAATCCTCCGTTTTAAAGCAAGCTATGATGAAGAATCCCATCCCTGCGAGACAATCTCATGGCGCAGGTCTCAGAAAAGCTCATTCCTCTCACAAATCATCTGCTATTTGTGCAAACTGGAAGATTCCTCGTCATCGGCATGAAGAAGTGAACTTGTACAGGGTTTTTACATTGTCATAATTAATACTAAAGGCTCGTTTACATCCGTCTTTATTCTTGCTAATGCTTTGAGCTGTCTATTATTTGTTATAATCACATTTTAGAGTCATCCCAACACCTCCGTTTGATATTCAATCACATTAATTTGTCGTTTTACTCAAACGCCCGCAGAAAAAAAATGACTTTAAGCTATCTTCAGTGCACTCTAAGCATTGACAGACATAATGTGAGGTGGTTGTATGTGCGATTTATTTTTACATCATACCTTTTCTTGCCTTTTAAAAACACACAATCTGCTTTATGTGAAACGTGCATAACGAATTGTAAATAGTAGATCAGCTGTTTTACGTGTGCTGTTCCTTTGTGAGGTAGCAGTTTGTTAAAAGCGTGCTCTCTTTGTAGTAAAAACATAATAATCTCGCCCGCCGGTGAGGCGTACATACAGTATTTTTGTAAGACTGAATTTCCAAATGTACCGTGTACATTTTACAAACCGTTTTAAAAGTGAGTCGTCCCTTCTGCAGTACTGTACTTCACATGTGGATGTTCGGAGAGCGCTGAATCTGATGGCTTTTGTCCCCATCACTGTGTTACAATATGGAGATTGTTATTATTGTTTGGTAAGTGAAATTGTCCATTTGTAAATTTGTTAGAGGAAAAAAAAGAAAACAGAAGCTGTTTTTGGGTGAATCTCACACACGACTATTACACATATTACACTCCACAATCAAAAGAACCTAGATATCAATTATAGTCATTTACAGTAATTATGAGGTACAATTATTCGCCCTTCTGTGAAATTATTATTTCTAATATTTACCATGTGATGTTTCACCTTTTCATTTTCCTTCAGTTTAGTTCCTTATTTATCAGGGGTGGCCACAGGGGAATGAACCGCCGACTATTCCAGCATATGTTTTACACAGCGGATGCCCTTCCATCTGCAACCCAGTACTGGGAAACACCCATACACACTCATTCTCACAGACACGCTCACAGACACGCACACAGACACACACACACACACACACACACACACACACACACACTCATACACTACGACCAATTTAGTTAATTCCCCTATAGTGCATGTGTTTGGACTGTGGGGGAAACCGGAGCACCCGGAGGAAACCCACACCAACACGGGGAGAACATGCAAACTCCACACAGAAACACCAACTGACCCAGCCGGGACTCGAACCAGCGACCTTCTTGCTGTGAGGCGACAGTGCTAAACACTGAGCCACCGTGCTGCCCCTATGTAATTATAATTATGTAATAATAATCTTAAAAGTTCCAATAATATTGACCTTTTTAATTATATATATATATATATATATTATTCCAGCCAAACTCACTAAAACGACAATAGAAAAGACTCTCCAGAAGAGGAAATACTCTGAAAAATGGGAATTATTTGAAAAAAGAATTAATATTTCATAAGAGGGCGAATAATTTATCAAAATACACGTCTACACTGCAAAAACTGCTGTTTTTCTGCCCTTTTTTCTAGTCCAGATCTCTCAAAAACTCTGAAAGCAAGAAGCGTTTTCTAGACCAGCATGAAATATTGTCTAGTTTTCAGAAATATGGGAACATTTCCTTAAGGAAAAGCTAATTATTCTCATTTCAATCTCATTTCAAAGTAAAACAACAACAATATTTTGCTTGGAAAATGAATTTTGACTCATTATTTCTGAAAACAAGACAATATTTTGTGCTCGTCTGGAAAATGCTTCTTGATTTAAGAGTTTTTATATATTTGGGCTAGAAACCAGACCAAAAGAAGGGCATTTTTGCAGAGCGTTTGTTAAAATCAACACAAATTCAGGTCAGTTTGTTCAGAAACTAATTTACAAATGAATTCTTTTGGTTTTGGTGTTGAAATGTGATCTGGATATATCTGTGCGAGGTGTGTGTGTGTGTGTGTGTGTGTGTGTGTGTGTGTGTGTCTGCAGGCTTCCATGTAAAGCCATGAAGAGTACAAATGTGTGTGTTTTACCTCATGATTCACACTACATCCAACCTAAGGACCAACTCAAGACCACACTTTATAAAAACAGGCAGCAAAATCAGCGTCTTTTCAGTCGGCAATCATCTGTCCATTATTGTGTGTGTGTGTGTGTCTCTGTGTGTGTGTTTTGTATTTAATTTTTATTTCTTTTTAATTTAATTTATTTTTTATTTTATTTTTTTATTTAAATGTATTATTTTAAAATTGATTTACATTTTTTTATTTTATTTTTATTTTTATTTTATTTTATTATAATAAAAAAATTATTTAATAAATTTGTCTTTTTATTTAATTATTCTTTTTAATTCATTTTAATTTTATTTAAATTTTATTTAATTTGTAAATTTTAGTTTAATTTACTTTTAATTTACTTTTATTTTTATTTTATTTTTATTTCTTTTTTTATTTAAGTTTTTCTTTTCTTTTCTTCTTCTGGTAGCGACGCTCCAGCTTCTGTCAGAATCATACTGTATGTATAAAGAACAAAGATATATTTTCTGCACAGATGCATCATGTGGAGGTTTGTTTGTTTGTTTGTTTGTTTGTTTGTTTGTCTGTAACTGGTTTCCATCATATTGTGCT
>CAIGQW010003493.1:53863-61363 GCA_903798125.1 Danio choprae | reverse complement strand
TCATGGAGAAGTGGATGATATTAGCTTGATAACCTGCTCATCTTTGACCCATATAACAGAAAATATATACTATAGGTAACTCTTTACAATAGGTTGCTTTAGTTAATGTTAGTTAATACTAAACAATGAACAATACATCTATTACAGCATTTATTGGTCTTTGTTAACGTTAATGGGTAATAAAGTTATTCATTGTTAGTTCGTGTTAACTCACAGTGCATTAACTGTTAACAGGCATGCATTTGGATGTTAATAAGGCATTATTAATTAGTAAATACATCAACCAATGAAAGCTTATTGTAAAGTGTGACCTTAATATATAATATTAATTTTTACATAGTTTGAGAGACAGGACGGTCGGGTGAAACACTTCTCAGCCTGTTTGATTTGTATGTTATTAAAGGGACGGTACACCTAAAGAATTCAATTCTGCCCTTATTTCCTCACCCTCAGGTTTGTTCCGGTCCTAAAGACAGTGTTGTGGACCAATGTCAGAACCAAGCAGATCTCAAATAGCACGCTATACAAAATGCTGGGTCGTTGTAACCCAGCGTTGGGTCAAGTGTGGACAAACGCAACATTCAGATATGATGACTCAGCATTTTATGTATAGTGTACTATGGGTGTAAATGTTTGGTGAGATAAAAAAACTGTTATATTTAAATCCATATTTGACCCAACATTGAGTTACAACAACCCAACATTTTTACTATTATTATTTTTTAGGGTGTATTTATTTGTCCTACTATGGCAGTAAATGTGTGATGTTTTCAGTTTGAGTACTGGCACTCCTCCTGGCATTCACGGAGTATTGTAACCAAGTAAATGATGGCAGAATTAATCTGCATTATTATGATTCTTTTATTTGGGTGTACTGTCTCTTTAATTGATTGACTGAGTGTATCTGCTGCCCTCTGCTGGTTGAGAGCCACTGTTACTGCATAGCTGATCCCTCATCAGTGTGTAAGAGCGACATGCAGTATCGTGAACTAATGACATTTGACGTAAGAAATAAGCGTATTTGGCTTTAATCAGTACATTTGTATACTCCTGCAGTTATATTTCTGTAAGATGTGCTGCTATATGAATAAAGATAGATATGAGGTTCTTTCCCTGCTGTCTCCTGTCATTTATTATTACATTTATAATCATTTCTAATATAAATGTTGGATAAAATCTGTGCGTTTGTGTGCAGTTCTGCTAATAATGTAATGACATAAGAGGGATTATAAGACGGGATGCTGCTTTTGATTTAGTAAGTGTGAATATGCCAAGTAAACACACATGGAAAAGTAAATGTTTACGTTCCTCTGTCCTGATGACCAGTAAAATAAGCTTTTCTGGCCTTTTACGACATTAATAATGACTTGTCTTTTAACAAATTGAATATAAAGGGTTAATACTTGTCACACTGGGCTTGTTATAAGGCAAATTTTACATTTGTTTACCGAGAAACTTGCTAAAGATGTTGCTAAAGGTGCATTACGTTAGATACTTTTGTTTAGTATATTCCTAGCTCTGGTTGCGTTCTGATACGCACCGTCTGACGTCATCACGCGCGTTATCACAACCCCTCAGGCACGCGCGCTGATGACAGATGGCGCAGTGCGCACTATCTAGTGCACTTATTCTGAGTGCTGCACAGGTTGGCGAGGGTCAATCAGATTATTGGGTAAAATGGATTGTGACGTCAGGGTTTAGAAAGCGTCCCGTTGGCTTGACTCACAGCAGAAGCAGCACAGAATCCGGCGGAATATATGATGAGATGAGCTGACGGGCGACACTTCAGCAGGATGGCCGCGTTTCTGGAGGTAAGAGACATAAACTGCTCCACTTTTACTCTGCAGCACTGGTAAAGTCTGTGATTCGACTGAATTGATGCGTTAATCCGAATTAATTTGCGGAAATAAAGCGAAGTCCGCCATTATCGCGTTTTAAACCGATTTATGTTGCCAAGGCGACGCCATTGGTTCATTCAGCGCGTAGAGTTTAACGTAACCGCTGAATTTGACCGATTTAATCATATAAACTCATTAATAAACTCAACAAAATGTCAAGTTTTCCTCTATTTGTGTACAGTTAGAGAATATGATTCTGCCAAGCTCCAGAAATGTAGAAAATATCATAACGTGAGCGTAAAACTGCTCCGTAAGATCGACGCATATATGAAATATGAATGATCATAAGTGTGTGCTGACTGGAAAGTTCATTATTTGTTATGTGTTTATGGTTCAGTTAAAAATGTTCATCAGATGAAAGAAACTATCTGTTTTGAAGCGACACTTCACCCAAAAATGTCATTTATTCACACTGAAGGGATTGTAAACCTCTGTTGAACACAAAATAAGATATTGTGAAGAATGCTGGAGAAAAGCTGACATGACCTCTATAATGGAAACTAAAACACTTTGGAAGTCAAGTTTATTTTTCCCTAGCTTTCTACAGGATGATTAAATGATGACAGGATGTTTTATTTTTGGGTGAACTGTGTCTTTAAAACCAGGTTATTTGTGACAGAGGTTAATAAAACATAGACTACTGAATTTCTTGCATTACACATATGTTATATAATGGCATATGCTGTAAATTTGCATCTCGAATACAAAATCTGTGCGTGGAAATCTTCAGCTCTCATGCAAATCTCCAAGTCACTGATTCTAACCCCAATGACTGGATTTTGCATGTGAAAAATCTCATTATAATTGTCTCTGCAAACTGTTGCGACTTGTACGTAGACTGAACATTTATATTTGAGTGAAAAGTGCTTCAATTATTTGCCAATAATAAACAATAAAATATTCATCATCACTGCAGAAATGTCCTATTGCACAGCCCTAAGTAGTAGGGATAGTTGCTGATGTGGCATTGAATAAACAAACAAGACAGTATAAAAATGTCAGTATTTTGTGAGCAAACTGTGACCCTTCAGTGGAGTATATTAATATTGTTGTTCCTGCAGATCTCTGACGACAGTAAAGGGCACGAGCTGAGTCTGTTCTGTGTGCCGAAACACTACGAGGAGGATCTGGACAGCGTCATCATCCCCAACGGCCTCATTAAAGACAGGTTCTGCTCTGGATAAATACAGCTGAAGGCAAAACTATTCGCCCTCCTGTCAAATATTTCTATTTGTTCAAATATTGTGTTTTAAAGGGGACCAATTTAGCAAAAAACACTTTTATAAGGGGTTTAAACAGAAGAAATCATTTAATAGAAGTTAGTTATGTTTAAAAATGTGTTTAGACAAATCTTCTTTAAGCAACACTTGGGAAATATTTCAACTGTATGTGTTCCTGTATCTGTGTTCATCTGTAAAGCGCTGACGAGTTGAGACGTGGCCTTGAGATGCTCTCGGTAGTAAAAGAGCGCAGTGTTCCCTCTGTACACGTGATGTTAGTCCACTACGAGACGCATGTGATTTGAATTCGGCTTTCCCATTCATTTGTTTAACAAACTTCACATTATTGGCATGGTGCTATTCAGCCCGTGCTCACGTTAAAGGGACAGTCCACCAAATGAAAAACACCCCATCATTTACTCATGCTCAGCATATACGAGTTCACCGCTCACTAATCTATCTTTTAAATTCGATAAGATGCTATACAATGTTATATTTGTGCATATACATTAGATTAGTCAGTACTGAAGCCAAATCTGGAGCTAATGTAAGAAAATAACCCACAATACCGGTCTGAAGATGAGTACAGGCAAATGTATATGTTGGGGAAAATAATAGATAAACATTTTTTTAAAAAAGAGGAAAATAAAGATAAACAAAAATATAAATTAAGTAAAATTGTAATTTTTTTGCAATATTTTGTATGAAGTTAAATGTACTCTATTTCAGTTTTTTACCAAGCTATTATTTTAATGAATATAATAATGTTTAATAAATCTGTTTTATTAAAATGCACTAAAATACATCGTCGATATTCACTGAGAAATGGATAAAAATATTCATTTTCAAAAGGGGTGTACTAATCAATGCTTTCTGTCAGATCAACACAATCTTAATATTCAATTTATTCATTCATTTTCATCCCTTTATTAATCTGGGGTCGCCACAGCGGAATGAACCGCCAACTTATCCAGCATATGTTTTACGCAGCGGATGCCCTTCCAGCTGCAACCAATCACTGGGAAACATCCACACACAATCATTCACACACATACACTACGGACAATTTAGCTTACCCAATTCCCCTATAGCGCATGTGTTTGGACTGTGGGGGAAACCGGAGCACCCGGAGGAAACCCACACCAACACAGGGAGAACATGCAAACTCCACACAGAAACACCAACTGACCCAGCCGAGGCTCGAACCAGCGACCTTCTTGCTGTGAGGCGATCGTGCTACCACTGCGCCACCGTGAGGCCCATATTCAATTCAATTCAATTCATGTGTATTTATACAGCGCTTTTTACACTGTAGATGGTGTCAAAGCAGCTTCACATGTTCTAGTAAAGTCCAGATTTCAGAGTTCAGTTCAGTTCAGTTCAGTGTGGTTTAAGTTTCACTGCTGAAAGTTCAAACACTGAAGAGCAAATCCACCGAAGCGCAGCTCCACAAGTCCCGATCCGAGCAGGCCAGTGGCAGCAGTGGAGGAAAAAACTTCACCAATTGACGAAGTGAAGGAAAAAAACCTGGAGAGAAACTAATAGTTTCAGACAGTTCACCCAAAAATGAAAATTACCCCATAATTTACTTATCCTTAATGTATATGGCTTTTTCTGTCAGTCAGAATAGTTTTAAAGGGACAGTTCACCCCAAAATAAAAGTTAATCATCCTTTACTTGTTCCAAATCTGTGACTTTCTTTCTCGTGTTAAACACAAAAGAAGATATTTTAGAAAACTCTGGAAACCTGTAACCATTGACTGCCATAGTATTTGTTTTTCCTACTATGAAACTAGTATGCCATAGTAATAATTATAATAATATTATTAATAAATAAAAGTCAGAGTCATAAGCTGTGTTTCCATCCAAAGATTTAAATTAAATTTATACACAAAACTGTAATATTGCATAAAACATCAGTGAATAAAGCAGCGTATCCATCCAATGAGAAACAGAAGAGAATAAACTCCTCAGTTCCTGCTAAAGCTGCACAGATATCGCTGTGGGGGTCCGCCACTGTGGTGTTTTTTCTCTTCTAATAAATGAGCTGCGCCTCAGAAGATGAAATCTAATGAACGCGGTGAATGCGGTGGCTTTTGGAGGCTTGACACGCTTGATATTCCAAAATGTACTTCCAAATAGGTGGATGGCTATTGGCTAATGGTGAGCGAGTTTTAAAAGATGTCTTTAATGTTGTGCAGGACTGAGCGTTTGGCCAGAGATATCGTGCGGGACATGGGCGGTCATCATATCGTGGCTCTCTGCGTTCTCAAAGGAGGCTACAAGTTCTTCGCGGATCTGATGGATTTCATCAAGACTCTGAATCAACACAGTGATCAATCTGTGCCGCTGACGGTGGATTTCATCAGGCTGAAGAGCTACTGCGTGAGTGCCAGATCTGCACTCATTAAAGCACTCAGTGGAAAAACACTGGAGTGTTACTGCGGCTTAATACAACACTTTTCCCCTTTTATGACTTAAAGCTGCTGTTTGTGAGTTTCTGACTCTTCTAAAGCATAAAAATACTTGAATATGTTTGCAGGTATTTGAGAAAATTCTACGTGAACATATTTGTTTACCTAAACGGATATTGCTGGAGACAGTTATTCTGCTTTGAGCATGTGTGTTCAGTGTCAGAATGTCTGTCTCTGCTTTGATCTCTGTAACTCCGCCCACTGCCAGTTTCACTAACTCTAAGTAGATGGGATGCCAGTTGGTGCATTTCATTTTAATCATGAAGGGTGTCTCGTAAAACGCAGATTTAGTGTAATAAAAGCTCACATGAGGTGCAAACAATTTAGATATGACAAATGTAAACATTAGCTGATCAGCTTATAGTGTAAGGCACTCTCACTCCTGGTTGTGTTGTCAATCTGGCAACGCATGCTTGCATGGAAGCATTGAAGGAGGAGGGGTTAGATGAAAATATCTCCAATGTTTTGGATCGTATTACCTAGTTCAACCTTTTGTTTTTTTAAATTAATTTAGTAAATAAAGCAATACAAAAAGACAAAGGAAGGAAAAAATTAAATAAAACATACAGAGTGAATAGTATTGGAGCTAAACAAAATAATATGAACAGACAAACAAGTATACACGCATGCACTTATAAGTACATAAATACAATATACAGTATGTATTTATTTATATATATATATATATATATATATATAATACATCCTGCATCTTTAAAAAAATTATAAATTTGTAATAATTATTGTAATTGTAGTCATATATGGTTCTTCACTCATTAAATGGCTAATTTTGGTGAATCTGCTGTATATCTATAAGCTCATTCTGTAGAAAACTAGTTGTAACTCACAGGCTAATTGGGCATATTTATATCTTATAATATTTTGTTAATATAATATTCAAAGTGATTTCAAACTTTTATCTGATCCAGAATGACCAGTCCACCAACTGTGTGAAGGTGATCGGAGGAGATGAGTTGTCGGCCCTCGCTGGAAAAGTCAGTCTGGATTTCTTTAATAGTTTGTCCTTTTGGAATGTGCTTTACTGTAAATATTAGCCTTTCCCATGTAAAATATGAATGTCTTCTCTTTGATTTCAGAATGTGCTCATAGTCGAGGTGAGATTCATTTATGTACATATTTAAATTAATTTCATGCCCGATATTGTACAGTTAAAGACAAAATTATTCAACCTGCAGTGAATTTTTTTCAATGTTTCCCAAGTGCTGTTTAACGTTTTCTCTTACTTCTTTTAGTTTGGCTGGAATAAAAAATAAAGTAAAAACTACTGTGGTCAATATTATTAGCCCCCCTTTATTATTATGTTAAATTATTATGATTCGGTTGTCTCCAGAACAAACCACTATTGTTTAATTACTTGCCTAGTTAACCTAATTACCCTAGTTGCACCTTTAAATGTCACTTTAAGCTGAACACTACTATCCTGAAGAATATCTGGTCTAATATTATGGTCTGTCATCATGGCAAAGAGAAAATAAATAGTTATTAGAAATGAGTAATTCAACTATTATGGTTAAAACATCTCTGTTAAACAGCACTTGGGAAATACAGAAAAAAATTCACAGCCGGGCAAATAATCTTGTATATATTGTGAATAAATGCATAATGTGTTCTGTGAGGTTAAAATACAGAATTTCATGGATTTTATTCATTTTTGTGCATAAGGATATTGTAGAGACGGGAAGAACGATGGAAACGCTGCTGAAACTCTTGCATGAATGTCATCCCAAGATGGTGAAAGTGGTGAGGTGAGGATCTGCTGAAGCCACTGCCCTGTGCATTTATGCTGCTTATTCTGTGTATTTTAAGCTTTAAAGGGAACCTATTATGCAAAATGTTATTTTATGCGGGGTTTAAACCCAGTTGTGTGTCAGCAGTGTGTGAATATCT
>CAIGQW010003411.1:5367542-5383697 GCA_903798125.1 Danio choprae | reverse complement strand
TCACAGGGAGAACATGCAAACTCCACACAGAAACGCCAACTGACCCAGCCGAGGCTTGAACCAGCGACTTCTTGCTGTGAGGCGAACGTGCTACCCACTGCGCCACTGTGAGGCCCAAATGCATGTTACACTGTAAAAAAAATACTGTAAAATTTACAGTAACTTACTGTAAATTTGTTCTTTGCCAATAAAACTGTCAATTTACAAGCACACTGTAAATAATTACAATTGTGCTGTTTTTTTTTACATTTATTCATTCATTTTTTGCTTATTTATCAGGGGTCGCCACAACGGAATGAATCGCCAACTATTCCGGCATATGTTTTACGCAGCGGATGCCCTTCCAGCCACAACCCAGTACTGGGAAAAACCCATACACACTCACATTCACACACACTCATACACTACGGTCAATTTTGTTTACCCAATTAACTTATAGCGCAGGTCTTTGGACTGTGGGGGAAACCGGAGCACTTGGAGGAAACCCACACAAACACGGGGAGAATTGCAAACTCCACAGAGAGATGTCAACTGGGCCAGCCAGGACTCAAACCAGCGACCTTCTAGCTGTGAGGCAACAGTGCTAACCACTGAGCCACTGTGCCGCCCTTTTGTTTTTTTTACATTACAATTGTAATTATTAATTCACAGTGTACTTGTAAAGTTACAGTCTTACTGGCAACCAAAATTGGCAGTACATTACATGCCAGTACAACAAAATGCCAGTACATATTTTACAGTGTACTTTATTACTTTGAATATGCAATAAATTTCTAAATTTCTAATGAGCACCCAAAACACCATAGCAATTGCATAGGAAGAGGTTAAAAGTTGAATAAATCCCCACTATATAATACAGTGCAGTCATATTTGTTGCATTGTGTAAATGGACACAGAAACCACTATAATTATGTTAATAATGGTCAGAATACCTCTGCAACTGTGTAGCAACGTCTGCACAACCACAAGTATTAGAACTATAATAATAATAATACCACTCAAAATATCTACAGAAAACATCTAGATAGTAAAACCCTGGCACCACCTAGTACACACTATAATCATATTAAATAAATAATGCTCACAATTCCTCCACCTACAACACTAATTAATTTTGAATGCGTTAGTAACTGAGTAGATGTTAAAATACTACCCAGAATATTTTTAGGGTTGCCAAGTTGGCTACTTTTATTCACTTTCCATTTTTTTTATGTGGGTTAATATGAAATCAGTTATATTTATATAGTATATATTGGTTGTGTTGAAATTATATAGGTTGTGTTGAAATCTTTTCAACCAAAATGTATTTTGGTACAAACTGTGCTAGGATAATGAAACGGAGCAAGTGTGCACTTCGGTTAGATGCAGGGGCTCTAGAGTAGAGACTGCATGAGTGGTTGTTTTCGTTTCTATGATAACAGATTGGAGGACACTCCAAGATTTTTGCCAAATAATAACTAATAAGTATATGTAATCTACAAAAGAAAGTCAGTCAATTTACAATTTAATTACAACTATCTTAAATGTTTATCTTAGATCTATTTAAATATCTTTAATTTAAAATTAATTTCACAAGTTTGGGGTTCACTTCCGCTAAAGCTGATAGGTCATTGGGCTAGTTTTGTTGCAAAAACCTGGCATCCCTCAAATCAACAGCATATCATTGTCACGACAATCACCTTTAACACCCTAGAATCATAGCAGGAGTTTCTTCTAAAATATGGTAGAATAATGTTGACTTGTATTTCATGCTGGCTGGCAAACGTGGAGGAACAAAGGTTCACTATGGAGCTCTGCCCAATGACCTCATCGCTCCTACATGAAGGTGTTGGCTAACGCTAACACCCTCAACAGGAAGTTGTTGTTATGCTAACGGGTTACGCTTGCAGAGCTGTTTATTCAGCTAGACTGAATAGATGCTTTCAAATGCCAACTTTGCTGATTGTTGCTCTAAAAGATTAATAAAACAGGTTTGGCCTGTGAACACGCAAAGCCCACAACTCCTCCACAACAGAGCACCTTGTTCCCACAGAATAGCTCGCCAATAATTTTGAGAGCGCATATAAAGGGAGGTGCTCAAAGCAGCTAATTAATCTGAGAGATGACGGCTGACTGCTCTTTACCTGTTTCATAGCAGGAGTGAGTGTTCCTTTCATTGCACACTGGCATGACTGACTCAAGTGAAAGGATATGGCACCACAAATACTCATGGAGAAACAAAGGCGGTCATACGTCAGGGTTTTTCCTATATGTTGTAGTTCCATGTGCTGTCTGCATTATTTTAGCAAGCCATTCATTAAAGTAACATATGCAAAAGCTGGTTCTGAATGGCACAGTTGTGGAGGATGCAGTAGAGTGTACTGTGTTCTGGTGTACTTCACTGGGAATGTGCACTGATATTTCAAAAAAGATTTCATTCATTCATTCATTCATTTTCCTTTGGTTTATTCCCTTATATTTATCAGGGGTCACCACAGCGAAATGAACCGCCAACTTATTCAGCATATGTTTTACACAGTAGATGCCCTTCCAGCTGCAACCCAGTACTGGGAAACATCCATACACACTCATTTACACACACACTCATATACTACGGCCAATTTAGTTTATTCAGTTCACCTATAGCGCATGTCTTTGGACTGTGGGGGAAACCGGAGCACCCGGAGGAAACCTACGCCAACACGGGGAGAACATGCAAACTCCACACAGAAATGCCCACTGGCCCAGCCGGGAATAGAACCAGCGACCTTCTTGCTGTGAGGCGACAATGCTAACCACTGAGCCACCGTGCAGCCCAAAAAGGATTTAAATTCATTTAAAAAAATGGAAATACAAAACTTATAATGTCTATTATAATAATAGATACTCTCTGGATAAATATGCTTTTAGCACATTTTACATTTTCAAAATGGAGGAACAATTACTAAAATAAAAAAAGAACTGAAATCTGGTTCAGAATAAATTTAATTAACACACAAAAAAAGAAACAAATAGGAATAATAATAATAATAATAATAATAATAATTCATTCATTCATTTTCTTTTCGGCTTAGTCCCTTTATTAATCTGGGGCCGCCACAGCGGAATGAACCGCCAACTTATCCAGCATATGTTTTACGCAGCGGATGCCCTTCCAGCTGCAACCCATCACTGGGAAACATACATACATACCCATTCACACTCATACACTACGGACAATTTAGCTTACCCAATTCACCTATACCACATGTCTTTGGACTTGTGGGGAAAATCGGAGCACCCGGAGGAAACCCACGCCAACACGGGGAGAACATGCAAACTCCACACAGAAACGCCAACTGACCCAGCCAGGGCTCGAACCAGCGACCTTCTTGCTGTGAGGCGATTGTGCTACCCACTGCGGCACCGTGCTGCCCAATAATAATAATAATAATAATAATAATAATAATAATAATTAATAAAAAATAATATAGTATAATAATAGTATAATAAAATAATAAATATAGTAATAGCTATTATAATAGTTATATTTCAGAATGCATGTTTTTTTTTTATCAAATTATCAATGGAAAAGTTCATTAAAAAAGATTACCTTTTATTTTATAAAAGACAATAAATAAACTATATTCATGCTATAGGCTATTCATGCTATCATGTGATATATAAGAGAAGAAATAAGCAGCCCCTCACCTGTGGCACTGATGCCAGGTCCAGGACTCTCTTGAAGCCCGTGGCCGGAAGTCAGCTCTGCCCAGATTCATGATCCGGGAGGAGAAGCGCAGCAGACGGCGATGCCCGTACGGCCACTGCATGCGGCTGGCAGACGAGGACAGACAGTTCTCCTCATGGGCACAGGTGAGCAGATGCAAGGGCCGGTCTTCCAGATAAGAGCTCTCCTGAACCAGCTGCGCATCCAAAACCAGATCAGGTGCCGCTAAAACAGCAAGGTGATTCATTATTCAGTGGAGATTTTATTATAAAAGAGCACAACACTTATAAGTGATAACTGAAATTTTCTTAATTTACTCAAAAAAAAATACTGGGTTGTTGTACCTCAACGTTGGGTCAATTATTTTCAATTAAATTACAAAACTTTAAACTTGTTAACACATCGCTTGGGTTTGTTCTTATTTGACACACCCAACATTGGCTTATGACAACCCAGCATTTTGTTTTAAGTGTAAGAATACAGATTTTTAACTGATAACTGAATTTAATAGCTGAATTCATGCTAAACTACATTACCCATGATGCTATGAAGGCAATTCCACCAATCAGAGAGTCGCAAAAAAAGCCAACTTCTCCCTACATTCTCAAAATTCATAAATCCTAGATTTTTATTATTATTACTCCTATAAAGTTGTGATAACTTTTTTTGTGATATAGAGCATTCAGAAAATGTGAAATATGTCAGAAAAACACATTTTCTGTGATTATAAATCAGGATTATTGTAAAAGTTGACTTCATAATACTTCTGAAGTTATAACATTGTTATTGTGTTTCAAAAATGAAAGTAAACATGTCTGAAAACGTGGCACTTTTGTTGTTTTATGCAAAAAATAACTCTGTCTGACAATTTATTTTAAATATGGAAGAAATCATCAGTAGTTACATTAGTGGTAGTAATAAAACAAAATAAAACATATCTATAGATACAAAGAACAAATTAAAATAGATATATATTTCTCCATTAATTTTTAATGTGACCTTCCCATAATTTCCTATGCTTGATTGTAGTTCTTTCCCTTAACCTTCATCTTTCTGTCCAATATTCATATAACTCCTTGCTTCAATTCAAAGTTTGCAATGGTGTTATTCATCTCATATTCATTAATAAATGGTTACATTTCGTACATGCTTTATAATAAAAAAAAAAAGCATTTTGAAGTCCTTAATGGGAAGAATTAATGTAAAAAAACACTTCAAGAACGACCACTACTGAAAAAAGTTGACAGGGCTAATGCATTCTACATATTTATTCATTCTGATCACTTACTCTCAGAACAGGTGACGCCTGCTGCTTTGGCTCCGCCTCCTCGAGGGCAGTGGACGTAATTGTTGCGACGGCACTGCTGGATGGACATTTCTGTTCCCACACAATGAGCGCCACTCAACACCACTTCCTCTGCCGCTGGGTCTCCTTGCCAATAATACGTGTCCTATACATTCATTCAAAGGCCACATCTTATTTGTCTGTATATGAAACGCTATACTTCATTTAAAAAGCAGTAAAGCATAATGTATAGATTTTATGAAATGCATGTTGGTAAGCTGACATGCTTATTTATTTATAGTTATGGCATTGTGATTTATGATATAGTGTTTTGAATTATTAGATCAGAATTTTGCTCCTTAATAAGGCTGCATTTATTTTACCAAAAGTAGGAATTGTTGTGCAATAATTTTACTATTTAAAAACTACTTTCAATTTGAATAAAGATTTTTTGAATGTGAATTTATTTCTGTGGTTTAAGATGAATTTTCAGCATCATTACTTCAGTCTTAAGTGTCACACAATGCTTCAGAAATCAATCTAATATGTTCATTTGCTGTTCAAGAAATATTAATTATTTATTATTATTATTATTATTATTATTATTGATATTTAAAACAGTTGAAATGTTTTTTTAGGATACTTTGATAAGCAGAAATATCAAAAGATCAGTGTTTATTTGAAATAAAACGTTTTTGTAACATTATACTATGCGAAAGTTATAAAAAGAAAGGATTAAATACTTTTTTGGGGGGAGGTTGTAATCAATGATCATAATCAACGATAAAGACATTTATAATGTTACAAAATTTGTATATTTAAGATAAATTTAAAAATAATATATTTATCATAGAAATTGAAAAAGCTACTTCTATTTTCAACATCAGTAATAATAATAATAATAATAATAATAATAATAATAATAATAATAACATTTCAGGGTTGATTTTTTTATTGTCCCAGTCCAGCCCTGATAATATAAAAATATATACACTCACCAGCCACTTTATTAGGTACACCTGTGCAACTGCTCGTTAATGCAAATATCTAATCAGCCAATCACATGGCAGCAACTCAATGCATTTAGGAATGTAGACATGGTCAAGACGATCTGCTGCAGTTCAAATCGAGCATCAGAATGGGGAAGAAAGGTGACTTAAGTGACTTTGAACATGGCATGGTTGTTGGTGTCAGACGGGCTGGTCTGAGTATTTCAGAAACTACTAATCTACTGGGATTTTCACACACAGCCATCTCTAGGGTTTAAAGAGAATGGTCAGAAAAAGAGAAAATATACAGTGAGCGGCAGTTCTGTGGGCACAAATGCCTTGATGCCAGAGGTCAGAGGAGAATGGTCAGACTGGATCGAGCTGATAGAAAGGCAACAGTAACTCAAATAACCACTTGTTACAACTGAGGTATGCAGACACTGGGTGCCACTCCTGTCAGCTAAGAACAGGAAACTGAGGCTACAATTTGCACAGGCTCACCAAAATTGGACAATAGAAGATTAGAAAAATGTTGCCTGGTCTGATGACTCTCGATTTCTGCTGCACCATTCGGGTGGTAGGGTCAGAATTTGACGTCAACACCATGAAAGCATGGATCCAGCCTGCCTTGTATCAACGGTTCAGGGTGGTGGTGGTGGTGTAATGGTGTGGGGGATATTTTAATATGACAATGATTATATTATATATGATTATATAACATGACAATGAGTTCACTGTACCTAAATGGCATCCACAGTCACCAGATCTCAATCCAATGGAGCACCTTTGGGATGTGGTGGAACAGGAGATTCCAAATCCGACAAATCTGTAGCAACTGTGTGATGCTATCATGTCAATATGGACCAAAATCTGAGGAATATATCCAGTACCTTGTGGAATCTATGCCACGAAGTATTAAGGCAGTTCTGAAGGCAAAAGGGGGTCCAACCTGGTACTAGTAAGGTGTATCTAATAAAGTGGCCGGTGAGTGTATATATTCAATTATTAAGTTTTTTGAGATTTTGGGGTAAAATATGATTTGAACAAGTACTGTATAACAGCATAGTGCATAGATATTAACTATGTACATATCAACAATCTTGATTCCCGTTCTCAGCTCTTGCTCAACAGTTCAAATATGTGCAGTCCGCAACCAAATGTACCTGTCATTCTGTCTCAAAATACCCAGCCTACCGTCACCCTGTCCCACCTCCTCACCTCTACAAAACAACTACTGTATAACACTAATGTTGCCCAGAAATATCCTGCACAGGAAGCTCTCAATGCACACAGACTGAGGCGACCAAAACAAACAAGACAAGAGACACATTCAAAGTGATATTACTGGAAAACACAACATTCTTCAGCCGTCTCACCTGATGTGCGCGTGCGGCGAAACCAAAGCCCAGCTGTCTGCACACCACCATGGCTTCATTTATCCCCCAGTTCTCACTGCAGATCGTCCCCCAGCGCTTTCGCCCCCCGTCCTCCATGAGCACCTCCACGCGACCCTCTGCTGGGTCCCGGCCGCCCGCCAGACGCACCTGAAACACAAACACATGCAGATCACTTGACACGCAGACCATGAACACATTGAAACACATCTAATGCTGATGATACACAGGGCAATATTTTGAGCAATTTTGCCGGGCAACGTTCCTTTAAAAGAGTAATTAGCTATAGTTACTAGTTACTTCTCACAAATAGTAACTAGGTTACATAATTATAAAAGTAACTAATTACCAGGGAAAGTAACTAGTGTGTTACTTTAAGAAAATCTAATTTGTGAAAAGACTATAAGATAAATATAAATCAATGTGCACTAATCTTTCCTATTTGAATGTTGTGGGACAATGTGAGAGACAACGGCAGCATGTCCTCAACTATACATCTAGATATTCTTTTGTTTAATTCTGTCTGAGTAATAAGTGTTTGCAGTGGAGAAAAATGTAATTTTATTTGCTTTGACGTCGTGGCTTTGTCTCCTCCTTTAGTAGCAGAGCTCACGTTATCACCTGCGTATGACGTGAGGTGCTTCATTAGAGTAGAATTACGTGTCAACGATAAAGAGAGACCCTACCTTGCAAACGCTACCTTTGAACTTGTTGGATTTGCCATTGTTCTGACTCCTGGTCGTTGGTGTGTGCCACTGGCTGTGCACGTGCTTGTGTGAACACTTGCCCTACTCTGCCTCTGATTGTCAAATGATGGAAATGTACTAATGTAAGCCAATCATCACGTCCACAGTTACACCATGTTCACAGTCGGACCAATCATCATCACTGGTTGGTTATGTGTCCCACCCCAGCCCCAAACACACACACACACACACACACACACACACACACCCACCCACCCACCCACCCCAGAGAAAGAGAGGTCCTATGGCTGAGAGAGACGCTGCTCGCATGAAAACCGCTTCAGTGTTCTCAATTATAGTAAGTGCATTTTACTGTCAGTAACGGTAACGGCGTTGTAACAGGGCAAACAGTCATTAATTTGATTGCCCATTCTCAATAGAAAATCAGCTGAGCAACATTGGTCTGCAATATTGCCCAATAACATTGCTAAAAAGTTGCCCTGAGTATCATCAGCATAAGAGGCTGTTTACAGCTGGTCCCTTGATTTCTTTCTGATCAGATAGCTAGCTGATTGTGAAGAGGACAGGTGTAAATGCCCTCAGAAACGCATTTGATATCAATCTGATCAACTAAAAATGACTCTTTCACAATCACCTGAACCCCTGTGAACAAAACCAGGACCTCCTTCACCACATGACAACCCCAAACTGAGTGTGCCTCACACAGGTGAGTGGGCTTGACAAACCACCAGTGGAAAACACACTATTTCATCTCTCTGACACTTTAACCGACACTTGCACCAGTTTTGCACATTTGCACCGGGCACGTTGCAAATGTGCAACGACTGTTAAAGCTCTGCTAAAACTACAAATATTTAATATAAAACTGAAACTAAAAAATATAGAAACTAAATAGAAATGTTCCCAAAATAAAAACTAAACTAAATTTATATTTAATGAAAGAAACTAAAACTAAACTGAAATGTGTAGCTTAATTTAATATAGCATTGAAATAAACTAAACAAACAACATAAAATAAACAACATATATCATAAAAAGTAACTGATGAGGGGATGTTAAACTATTAGAAAATAATGCACACCTGAGGTGATGTGGCCACGACACAAAGCATGGAATGCATTGTTTTATAATAATTCAACAGACCAGTGTCATTTACTTCACTTATACACATACCATATGCTTTCGCTTATTCACATTACACATACAGTACATGACATTGCAAGACATCTGTCACATTTTTGTCCTAAAACAGCTTCTGTTTGTTGGGTTGGTTTCTTACACACGTCATCCAAAATAAATAACATCTGTCTTTTTGTTTTTGTAGATTTTTTTGACAGTTGTAGGCTGTGAAATAACTGAAATATTCAGCATAGTGATATTAAACTGTAATGTGGTCAAGATCATGCATGGAACTGAACACCGGAATGTTTATCAGCCAATCAGAATCAAGCATTCAACAGCCCTTTAGTATAATGCAAAGACATTTTAATTGTGTCTTGAAATATACAAATATTTTTGTGATAACTTGACTGTGTATTTTCCACAACATGTAGAATTACAGCATACCAGAGAGTAACCAGTGTTAGTTTTGCTCACCGTATTCTCCACACCCGTCTTAGGAACGTAGCACTTGACAGAAGCGTCCCGGTTGTGTTTGAAGGTCCAGGGCTGGACGTCCTGGAAGAAACAATCTAAAATAGAGCGCTCTGTGCCCACGCACCGCACTGAGTTCATGTGGATCGGCCCCGTCCCTGCAGAACAAACAAACAAACTGTAAATGTCACTGGGCCTTTACAAGTTAAAAGTCTTAAATATAAAACAAAATAACAAACACCTGGCCTGTCTGAGGACCTAAAGCCATAGAGAACACTGGATACATTCTCAGAGACCCTTTTCCAAACATTGCCAGTGCAATTTTAGCAACTGCTGTCATCTCAAACTAACCCTTGTTCTTTAAATCTATGGAGGATCTCTGCGTTTACTTTATAAATTTTAACGAAATATAAAATGGCAGATAAAACATGTCACGCTCATTAAGCCCACAAACACAGGAAAAAAATTATTATATTAGTATTTTTATCTGTGCCAGTACAAATATCTATGAAAATAATTTTGGGACAAATGTGGACAAACCCAGCCACTAGGTTTCATTTATTCACTTTTCTTCGGCTTAGTCTCTGATTTATCAGCGGTTGCCGCAGCAGAATGAACCGCCAACTATTCCAGCATATGTTTCACGCAGCGAACACCCTTTCAGCCACAACCCATTTCTAGGAAACACCCATACACTCTCGCATTCACACACACTCATGCACTATGGGCAATTTAGTTCATCCAATTCACCTATAGTTCATGTCTTTGGGCTGTGCTGGAAACTGGAGCATCTGCAGGAAAGCCATGCCAATACAGGGAGAACATGCAAACTCCACACAGAAACGCCAACTGGTCCAGCTGGGACTCGAACCAGCGACCTTCTTGCTGTGAGGCCACAGTGCTAACCACTGATTTTCGTTGAAACAACCCAGCATTTTTAGAATATAAACATGTTTACACAAGACACTTTTACTTTAGATACAAAATGTCCTGTTTTCTGAATAAAAAATACAAATATAAAGACATGGGGTCACAAAAATAAACTTAATTTAATGGGAAAAAAAAACATTTCTGTCCACACCTGCAGATATTTGCTCTTAAGGTTAACCTCAATTATTTTTATTTATTTATTTGGACAAAAATGTTAAATATCTGAAGTGAAAAGCTGAAAACTCTGTCATCACTTATTCACTCTTCACTCGTCACAAACTTGTTTGAGTTTCTTTCTTCTGTTAACCACAAAAAAAGGTCTTATGAAACATTTTAGAAACCGCTAACCATTGACTTCCATAGTATTTTTGTTTTCAATTGTTGCAAGTTTCTAACATTTTTCAAAATATCTTCTTTTTGTATTCAACTGAAAAAGGAAGCCCATAAAGGTATAAAACCCCTTGAGTGAGAGTAAATGGTAAGTAAATTATTTTTGGGGAGTTAAATATCACTTTAAAAGGATAGTTCACTGATAATGAAAATTCACTGTTTATTTACCCCCCTCAGGTACGGTGAGAGCTTAACGTGCTGCAAATTAAGAAAACACATGCAATTACAAAAAACGGCAGCAAATTAAGAAAAGATTTTCATCTGTTTGAAAGCACACATGCTGCAAATCCCCACAACACATACACACGTTTAAAAGACGCGCTGCATTTTCACACAACGCAAACAAATTTAAAAAACGTGCTGCAATTTCTCACGGCACAAACAAACTACGGATACGCACTGCAATTTCTCACAACACATCACAAAAACATCGTAACACAACTCATTTCTCACAAAAACATCGTAACACAACTCATTTCTCACAAAAACATTGGAACACAACTCATTTCTCACAAAAACATTGGAACGAAAATGTTTCAAGGGGACTCAAAAACATGACAGAAGTCGCTGTGCCGTGACTATTGCTAAATGAAGTTGTAGGTGATCTTTAAAGGTGAGTTTTATGTTTGCTTATTTTAACATCCTGATTCCCTTGTCTTTTGTATTTTATTAGCCTAAATAACCATAACCTAAATATCTGGGTCTGTCACATTATAGGGTCCTCTTGAAACATTTTCGTTGTGTTTCATGCTATTTGAAAGTGTGAGAAAGTGCAGCGTGTTTTATTCATTTGTTTGCGTTGTGGGCCTCACAGTGGCACAGTGGATAGCACGTTCGCCTCACAGCAAGAAGGTCGCTGGTTCGAGCCTCGGCTGGGTCAATTGGCGTTTCTGTGTGGAGTTTGCATGTTCTCCCCGTGTTGGCCTAAGTTTCCTCCAGGTGCTCCGGTTTCCCCCACAAGTCCAAAGACATGCGGTACAGGTGAATTGGGTAAGCTAAATTGTCCGTAGTGTATGAGTGTGAATGGGTGTGTATGGATGTTTCCCAGAGATGGGTTGCAGCTGGAAGGGCATCCGCTGCGTAAAACATATGCTGGATAAGTTGGCGGTTCATTCCAATGTGGCGACCCCAGAAAAATAAAGGGACTAAGCCGAAATGAAAATGAATGAATGAATGTTTGCGTTGTGAGAAAATGCAGCGTGTTTTTTAAAAATGTGTTTGCGTTGTGAGGATTTGCAGCACGTGTGCTATCAAATGGATGAAGATCTTTGCTGGAGTTTTTTGTAATTGCATGCATTTTCTTAAATTGCGGCACGTTAAGCTCTCTTGGCCACCGTACTCAGGTCATACAAGATAAACTATTCTTTTAAGAATGTTCACATATTTGTAATTGAAAAGAAGACAAAAATACTGAGGAATAAAATCATTCTTTGCCATCTTATAAGGCAATTTCCTTTTACAAAGAACCATGCCTTTATTATTTTGAGACGTTCTAAATGATGTTTAGTGTGAAAGCAGAACTCCTCATCACACACTGCCGGGCCACACATGAGATCAGATTCAGGGGTGTTCATTTGTTTGTGTTAAATCATATCATCGCATTCTTGAAGTTTTATGAAGATAAAAAGCTCGCCTGTGCATCAGAGGCCACGGTTCATTTCCCTCTTTGTTTACTGTGACGTAAAAACATTGGTGGATTCAGCCTCAGGTGGCCACTAAATCAGAGCTCAGCGTGAACACTGCACTAAAACTGCAGATATGAATCTCACAAGGATGCAAAACACACTACACAGCATAAACATACCAGAGGAGCATTAGCGTAAGAGTAATTATATAGTTTCCCCCAGCTCAGAAATACATGCTGGGGAAATTCAGAGTAAATGAAGTAGAACGCGACATGTGGAAAAACAGTCATTATGCGTTAGTGCGCTGCGTTTGGTTGTACTGATCAAAAATACTGATTTTGACCACATTTTTGCTTCAAAACTAAACAGCTGGCCATGACTTTGTTGCAAGTCATGGCCAGCTGTTTAGTTTTGAAGCAAAATTGAAGGACCCCAAAAGCAAACAAAGTGACCTATGCGGCTACGCTTCTGGGAAGCAAACTGCTAGAGATTGGCCAAAACCCTAAAGGATAATAAGGAAATGTTCCCTCACAGAGAATATGACATATAATTTAGGAAGTAATCAAAGATTAGCGACCAAAAGTAAAAGTTCAGTGTCATTGCAAAACCCAAAGGCTGACTACAAAAGAAATATTTTTGCACTTACAATAACGTCATGATTTAAGCTTAAATGGCACAATTGGTATAACTTTAGCATTATTAGCTACACATTTTTAGTTATTGCACTTTTACATTAAACATATACAAAAAATATATAACAAAACATATAAGTAATAAATAAAGTATATAGTAAAATAAAATATAGTAAAAAATTAAGTATATTCATTTTCCTTCAGCTTAGTCTCTTATTTACCAGGGGTTGCCACAGCGGAATGAACCGCCAACTATTCCAACATATGCTTTACGCAGCGGATGCCCTTCCAGCCACAGCTCAGTACTGGGAAACCATTACACTCTCACATTCATACACACACTCATACAAAACGGCCAATTTAGTTCATCCAATTCACCTATACTGCATGACTTTGGACTGTGGGGGAAGCCAGAGCACCCGGAGAAAACCCACGCCAACACAAGGAGAACATACAAACTCCACACAGAAATGCCAACTGTATATTTATATTCATCTAAATTCTACAGTCTCTACAGATTTGGGCAGTATAGTATATAAAACACTTTTTTCAACATTCACAGTTCATTATAATATTCTGATTTAGTGGTCAAAAATATTTAAACTACAGTGATTTTTTTAATAAATAGCTCAAAAGTACAGCATAATTTTAAATCCTAAATATTTTGTAATGTGATTTTTGATTAATTTAATGCATCCTTGATAAAAAAAATTTAAAAAAAAAGCTAAATAATAACAAGAATAATCATTAAAACCTTAGTAGGTACAAAGCAGCATATGAACAAAAAAGGCAAATAAATAAGAGGAAAATAGAAGCAAAGTAGTCCAGAAGAGGCAGATGGAAAGGGAGTGGTTTCACAAGAGTGTGGTTTATGGAAAATTGACATTTTCTTCCCTCTAAAAATAAAACAACATATATATTCTGCATTAATGGTGTTTCCTTTCATGGGTGACTATAATCCCTATTTTAGGAGCAGATTAAATTGCTATATAAGAAATATTTCTCTCAGTCAAGTGTCAGCATAAGTTCAAAGCCAGAGGTAAAAAATGAAAAGAAAGAAATATAGAGTGCTTATAAATTTTGCCTGGGTTCATGAGGGTGAACGTGAGTTAAAATCCTTCATCTACAGCGTCTGAATGAAATAAAACCAGCTGATACAGCATTCAAACCAATCTCAAGACATGAAGTCATCTAGAGATAGCTTTACTTTCATCTGACTGGGAGGTCAGGCTTAGAGATGCTTCAACAATGTGTTGCTTCATGCAGAATTGGCCTCTAAAAGATCTACATCATCGTACAGCAATCATACGATCATGATCAAACTGGAAAACTATATCTGAACGAATGTGGATATAGGAATGGAATGTGGATACAGCCACAACAACAGCCATTTTTCAACCCATCGACCATCGACTATTCTGAAACTGCATGACTGTATATTCTGTAAGGTCTGAAAACATGGAATATTTTTTGCATGTTTTCATTTTCTGCAGATAAATGTTGTATAAGAATATCCTTCTTTGATATTTTGAAGACAATTTATTGGTAAACTAATACTGATTTGAGTAAAATGTCCATTTGTTGAATGTTTAATGTTCATCAGTATCAATACAGATAATCTTGAAATGTTCTCTTAATTAAAAAAACACAGTGAAGCAAGTTCTAGGGAAATAATCATATTGAAGTATTTTGGATGATGATATTTGAAAATATACACACATTAACTCTTATTTGCATGCCTAATATATTTAAAATTGTAAAACCTTTTGATGCACTGATATATTGGCTTATTATATCCTGACAAAAAACTGATAAAATAAGCTGTTATCCCAGACATAATAGTATTTATTTATCACATACTTTTTATTTATTGTATGCTAGTCCTTATTAATTAAACACTCATACCTTAAACTAGATACTAGCCACATTTAAATTCTAAATGGTAAAATCTGAGGGGGGAAAAAATCTACCACTACTGGATATTTGACACATTATCATGATATTGATGGATTTTAAGTTCACTTTAAATGACATATTTAATTTTCACTTTAATTAATTTACATAAACGGCTGACTGAAATGATCGCTGCTCTTAAGCTTGAAAGAACTAGTTTTGCTAGATCTTGATGCATATAAAAACAATTCTTAGGCATTACTTGTCTTATTAAGAGTTGAAAGGGCACTTATGAATTATGGACAGTTTTATTCTTATTTTCCCACCCCATTTGTAATGTCTTCAGTTTGACAAGTACAACTGTATGGTGTATGTTTGTACTGTATCTGGTGCATGTTTGGGTGGGCAGTTTTTTGTTTGTTTGTTTTCTAGGTTATCATTTGTATAATCTTTATTTTTTTATACAGTCTGTGATCATTTTTGTTTTGTGCTTGTGTATATAACATTATTGGATATTACTGTTGGTTGTTTAACATTCCTACCATTATACAGTTGTGATATATTGATCACCAAAAGTTTGAGGAAAATTATTATATTATATTATTCATTTATTCATTCATTCATTTTCATTTCGGCTTAGTCCCTTTATTAATCTGGGGTCGCCACAGCGGAATGAACCGCCAAATTATCCAGCATATGTTTTACGCAGCGGATGCCCTTCCAGCTGCAACCTATCACTGGGAAACATCCACACACACCCATTCACACTCATACACGGACAATTTTAGCTTACCCAATTCACCTATAGAGCATGTCTTAGGACTTGTGGGGGAAACCGGAGCACCCTGGAGGAAACCCACGCAAACTCGGGGAGAACATGCAAACTCCACACAGAAATGCTAACTGACCCAGCCGGGGCTCGAACCAGCAACCTTCTTGCTGTGAGGCGATTGTGCTACCCACTGCGCCACCGTGCTGCCCCTATATTATATTATATTATATTATATTATATTATATTATATTATATTA
>CAIGQW010003411.1:5335326-5351645 GCA_903798125.1 Danio choprae | reverse complement strand
CCTTCTGAATTATTAGTCCTTCTGAATTATTAGTCCTTCTGAATTATTAGTCCTTCTGAATTATTAGTCCTTCTGAATGATTAGCCCCCTTTATATTTTTTTCCCCAATTTCTGTTTAACGGAAATAAGATTTTTTGAACACATTTCTAAACATAATAGTTTTAATAACTCATTTCTAATAGCTGAATTATTTCATCTTTGCCATGATGACAGTATATAATATTTAACTAGATATTTTTCAAGATGCTTGTATTCAGCTTAAAGTGCGATTCTAAGGCTTAACTAGATTAACTAGGCAAGTTATTGTATAATGATTGTTTGTTCTGTAAGCAATCAAAAAAAGTATTGCTTAAAGGGGCTAATAATATTGACCTTAGAATTAAAAACTGCTTTTATTCTAGTCAAAATAAAACAAATAAGACTTTCTCCAGAAGAAACAATATTATGGGAAATACTGTGAAAAATTCCTTGCTCTGTTAAACATCATTTGTGAAATATTTGAAAAAGAAACACCGGAGGGCTAATAATTTTGACTTCAACTGTATTAAAAGAGCTGACCAAGAAAGACAACACTGCGACAATATGATACACAGTTCAGAGAAACTATCTTTGAGGAGGCTGGAGAAAGCCAAGGTTGGCAGTGTCAATAAAATCATTAAACAAACCTGAAACTCTTTCTCCAACAACAGACACTATGAAGGCTTTAAACAGATGTCCCTTTCCAATAGCAATCAGCGGGGATATTAGACTTTTCACTTGGACCTAAGCGTTCAGAACAGACTGTTCATTTCAGAAACGCTGGGGTCTTGATAGCATCAGTAGGATTGAAAGATCTTTTAATCATTGCCTAAGTGCTCAGGTTTGTGAAAGGTGCCTGGAGAATGAAGATAAGGGAAACAGATGTGCCTTTCCAGCTAACAGAGGACCTGAATCTTTCACTTCCACCACACGAAGAGACAAACATCTTTTTGCACTTAGACATGAACTTTGTCTAGAATATCATCATTATATCTTACTTTCACTCCTCCATATTATCACTACTTCCTGTGTGGTTCAACAAGAATACAAAAGCAATGAATGAAAAGAAAAACGAAATAAAGACCCTTTGTCGAACTGTTTTTTCTTAAATAGTTGTAACTATTTTAAATTTAAATTATCTCTGAATATATATATACACACACACAGTGCATCCGGAAAATATTGATAGCTTTTCTTTTTTTCCACTTTTTTTATGTTACAGCTTTTTTCCAAAATGGATTAAATTCATTTATTTCCTCAACATTCTACACACAATACCCCATAATGACAATGTGGAAAAAAAGATTTTTTATATTGTTTCAAATTTATTAATAATAAAAAACCTGAAAAATCACTTGTACATAAGTATTCACAGCCTTTGCTTAATAATTTGTTGATGCACCTTTGGCAGCAATTACAGCCTCAATTGATTTTTTGCCCATTCATCTTTGCTGTACCTTTCAAGCCCTATCAGGTTGGATGGGAAGCGACGGTGTACAGCCATTTTCAGATCTCTCCAGAGATGTTAAATAGGATTTAGGTCTGGGCTCTGGCTGGGCCACTCAAGGACATTCACAGAGTTGTTGTGAAGCCACTCCATTGATATTTTGGCGGTGTGCTTTGGGTCATTGTCCTGCTGGAAGATGAACCGTCGCCCCAGTCTGAGGTCAAGAGCACTCTGAAGCAGGTTTTCATTCAGGATGTCTATGTACATTGCTGCATTCATCTTTCCCTCTATCCTGACTAGTCTTCCAGTTCCTGCTGCTGAAAAACATCCCCACAGCATGATGCTGCCACCACCATGCTTAACTCTAGGGATGGTATTAGCCTGGTGATGAGCGGTGCCTGGTTTTCTCCAAACATAACGCCTGGCATTCACTTCATTCAGACCAGAGAATTTTGTTTCTTATGGTCTGAGTCCTTTAGATGCCTTTTGGCAAATTCCAGGCGGGTTGCTATGTGCCCTTTACTAAGGAGTGGTTTCCGTCTGGCCACTCTACCATACAGGACTGATTGGTGGATTGCTGCACAGATGGTTGTCTTTCTGTAAGGTTCTCCTCTCTCCACAGAAGAACGCTGGAGCTCAGACAGAGTGACCATCGGGTTATTGATCACCTCCCTTACAAAGGCCCTTTTCCCCCGATCACTCAGCTTAGATGGCCGGCCAGCTCTAGGAAGAGTCCTGGTGGTTAAACATCTTCTAACTTACGGATGATGGAGGCCACTGTGCTCATTGGAACTTTCAGAGCAGCAGAAATTTTTCTGTAACCTTCCCCAGCCTTGTGCCTCAAGACAATCCTGTCTCAGAGGTCTACAGACAATTCCTTTGTCTTCATGCTTGGTTTGTGCTTTGACATGCACTGTCAACCCTAGGACCTTATATAGACAGGTGCGTGCCTTCTTTGCCATTCCAGATGACTTTATTAATAAGTTATTTGAGTCATTGCAGAGATGTATGGATGCAGTCGTCCAAGCTCATGTGAGTCATACACAATATTAATTATTTTTCCACTGCACCATGACTTTATATTTGATACTGTACACTATTTATGTTAAGTGACAAGAGTTTTGTCTAAGCAAAGTTAGACCTTACTGTCCTAATTTAATAATTAAAAATCAAGGCATGATAATATTTTTTTTGGTAAAATAAGCGTAATCTTGAGGCCTTTGCCTTTCATATAAGCCACTTCTGATACCAAATGATCAAATAGATCAAGTTATTATTTGTTGTTCCTAAAACTTGGATAGGCGACAAGACTTTTGTCAGGTGGTGTATTTAATATATTTAATAATATAAAAAGGTTTACATTATTATGTTTATAATGTATTTTTTCCTGGATTAACCATTATATTATGAGCCACATTTGTTTTAAAGAAAATAATATTCTGTATTTTTTTATTAATCATAGCTAGGTGACCGTATACATTACATATACATTTATAATACAGTTAATTACAAAATTACACAATACATTAATATTGTAAATGGATATATATATATTTTTTCTTAACTAATAATAAAATCCTATTTAAATATAATAAATACATATTATACAGATTTTAATGGGAACATGCCACACTAAAATTTTTATCACAGAAATATTATTAGTATTTTTTCATGTTTTTGATACTTCTAAAGTACTTTTTTTTTTTACAATTTTTGCATTATATATTCAATTAAATTAATTCAAGGTTTGCTAATGCAGCTAATGACAAAATGTTTTTTTTCAAAAATGTCACATTCAAAATATATTCAAACCGAATATAGCTATTTCAATTCATAATAATATTTCTCTTTTTTTGATCATATAAATGGAGCCTTGTTGTTTCTTTCAATAACACACACAAAGTCCTTATGTACCCTTCCTTAAAAAGAATGTGAAAACAAAACTGTATTTAATTGCACAGTTCTGCTACAAAGTCAACCAGACAGTCTTTTTTTCTATCCAAGTGGGAAGTTTTTGGCCAGAATAAGCGGCAGTCTGGAGAAGATTTTATGCTGTTAGTCAACAGTCTGGAAAGCCCTGCACTAACACAATGAAATTAAACAAAACTTGCATCAGCCAATAACAGTGAATTAGCACAAAACGTTGGGTTTTAATATAATGCTAATTATCTCAGGACCAAAACCTCAGAATCTGCTGCCAGTGCACATGCTGTGTTTCTCATCAGACATGCAGGACTCACTTGTAAGTGTTCATGTTGGGCTGCTCCGCGTCAGGAAAGCCAAGCATCCCACACACGACTCTGCTGCTGTTCAGACTCCAGCCTTTATCACACACCTGTCTCCATCTCCCAGCATGTTTTACTTCCACCACACCCTCCGTGACGAGGGCACGGCGCTTTGTAACCATCAGGATTGGCTTGAGACGGACATCTTCAATCCTCACTCGACTGGCAGACTAGAAAAGCAGAGAACACAACATTTTGTCATTAGCTGCATTGGGAATGGGAAAAATCTTTAACTGAATATACAATGCAAAAAAAAGTACTGTAAAAGTATCAAAAATATGCAGAACTCTGCTCATGTGCAACATTTAAAGTCATCAAAGCCATGCAGTATTATCAATTCAGGCTAGAAACTGATTATATATGCAACCCAAAATGAGAAAAAGATAGAAAAAAACACAAATAAAAAAAAGAAAGCAGTCATTTTCAAATTTACTTTGACTTGTACTTCATTGCAGACAATATGAACACAACATATTTCATGTTTTGTCTGGTCAATTTCATTTCATTTGTAAATATACATCCTTTCCTGTCCTTCAGACCCTCAACACATTCCAAAAAAGTTGGTACAAGACCAATTTAGGGCTAGTGATCAGGTAAATTGGTTAAATAATGATGTGATTTGAAACAAATGATGTCAACAGGTGACTGTAGTTATGATTTGGTACAAAAGCAGCATCCAAAAAATGGTCTAGTCATTTAGGAGAAAAGACGGGCCGAGGATCACCAGCCATTTAATATGCTCCTGGTGATTTTTTTATTGTTTTTTGTTTTATTTTAATAAACATATTTTATTTTTCCAATTTTGGTTCTGTGTGGTTTGGTGAAATAGGTCGGGCCTGCAGGCAGGCCAGTAAAGTACCTGTATCCTCTTCCTCTGCACCCAGTACTTGTCTTGTTGAAAGACATCGTCCATCGTCCATTTCTCCGTAAAAAAAATACCTGAAATAATGATTCATCTGACCACAGTGCACATTTCCACTGTGTGATGGTCCATCCCAGATGCCTCTGAGCCCAGAGAAGTTGACGGCGCTTCTGGACACTGTTAACATAGGGCTTCCTTTTGGCATAGTACAGTTTTAACTGGTTTGCCAAAGTAGTCCTGAACCCATGTAGTGATATCGCTTATAGATGAATGATGATTCTTGATGCAGTGCCACCTGAGGCATCAGAGATCAAGGTTGTTCAGCTTGCGCCCTTGACCTTTATGCACTGACATTCCTCCAGATTCCTTAAAACTTTTAATTATGTTTTGCACAGTTGAAAGTGAAATATCCAAATGTCTTCCTATTTTTCTTTGAGGAACATTATTTTTAAACATTTTCTTGGGTATTTGTTGGCAAACTAGCAATCCTCGGCCCATCTTAGGACTAGACCTTTCTTGGATGCTGCTTTTGTACCAAATCATAACTACAGTCACCTGTTGACATCACCTGTTTCAAATCACATCATTATTTAACCAATTTACCTGATTACTAGGCCTAAATTGCTCCTGTCCCAGCTTTTTTTTGTAATGTGTGGCAGGTCTGAAGAACAGAAAAGGATGTATATTATATGTTGTGTTCATATTGTCTGTAATGAAGTACAAGTCAAAGTAAATTTGGAAATCACTACTTCCTTTTTTATTTGTGTTTTCCATACTGTTACAACTTTTTCTGATTTGGGGACGTAGAATACCATTGAAAATACCATTAATACCATTCACCATAATCATTTCTGACATCACTGTTTACCGGATTAGGAAGTTGCTGTCTGGAAATCTGATCCCATCTGGTTTGATCCTGTGAGTGTCCATTGCCCTGTCTGAGATGCGCAGGTGTCCTCGGGTTGGAGTAAATGTCCTGCCAGCGGTTGGACGTGACTGGGTTTGGTCTAAGTGCGATGGTGTGCCCTCTTCTGGAGACTCCAGGATATGTTTGATCCAGCCTTCTCTCTGGACTGCAGACTACCCCGAGATCCTCTGAGTGTTTGCAGTCATGAACACCCCATCCGTTTGACTTGCAGTCTCTCAGAGCTTTCTCCGTTCCTTCACACCTCACATTATCCATCCAAATGGGGCCTGAAGGGTTATAAAGCAATAGAAGGATAAATAAATCATCAGGTGTCTTAAGGGGAAGTTCAGCCAAATATGAAAATTCTCAAGACTCGCTTGAATCATGATGTTTAAATGTATATAAGTGCATATATAAGTGCATTTCAAGTCTTTGTGTGACAAACAGGCAAAAATTCAAGTAGTTATTCAGTGAAAACTTTGATATTAGAAAAGAAATTTGATGAAGAAATCAATATTAAATCTTATTCTGTTCACCAAAATATAAGGTTTGTTATTAAATGAGAATGAGTAAATAAAAAAATTGGGGGGGATGAACTGTTTCATTAAGTAAGCCACTACCAACAGCTCCATAAATGCATCTTTTTAAGAAATATTGCATAATAAATCAGCGTACAGCAATAAGCCTGCAGGCCAGACTTACACAATACAACTTAATATGGGAAAGAAGCGTCACCATCAAAAGCATTACAAAAGAGCTCTGGTGAAGCTGTCTGAAGGGTTTGTTTTAGTTTTAATGACAGTGTTGTCTTGCCAACTAAGTGTTATACATGCTTTGGGTTAGTGGCTGTCTTTATAGCTGCCCTAAAGTGAAATTACAGGGAGCGATTTGGACGATGTAAAGAACAGTAGCTCTGTGCACTTGCACTAGTGAGAAACAGCTATTTAAAACAGCAGTGCGCCTTCATACTCAACTGCACTCACATAATCCACAGTTAAATGTGAAAATGACAGAGATTCAACACTTAAACCTCAGTTATTCAGGCAGTAATAAAAAGCTGTTGTAAGAGCGTCTTCTTGTTATTTGCGTTATATGTAATTAATGTTCTCAGTCATTTATATCTCAATGTTCTTCGAGCGTTATTTCTTGATTGTATGAATGTTAAGGGAACGTTCCGTTTTATCATGCTAAAAACATTATGGAAACGTTTTAGTAGATACAGTAGAAATAGATGATAGTTTTTCATTCCTTCATTCGTTTTCCTTCAAAATTAATAAACTGTAAAAACCAAATGCTGGGTTCCACACAATTCCTTCATGTCGTCCCAACACAAATTAATTAAGTTAACTTAATTGCTTCTGCAAATATAATTAGATTGAACATAAAGCAAATAATTTGTCCAAAACAAAATCTCAAGAATAGTGTTGATTCAGCTTATTTTAAATAAGTACTTTGAACAAGCAGCAAAAAAACGAGTGTTTACAATAGGTTTTTCTATTTAATAAAAGTACATTCCTTGTACTAAAATATGGAAAATATTATTTTTAAAAAACTGATACATTTGAACAAATATTCTATTAATCATACTGGAAGAACATTTTCAATTATTTGCATTATATATAGTTGAAAACTAGCAACTGACTTTCCAAATTAATTATATTTGAAAGTTCAGAAAGAGTCTGAACATATCTTATTTTTATTATTATATCAATTATATAAAGTGACAATAAACCCAAACATTTTAATTATGTCATTACTTACTCACCCTCCACTTTTTCGAAACCTGCTTTAGTTTCTTTCTTCTGTTGAACACAACAGTCGATGTACTGAATTATGCTGGAAAGCAGAAGCCATTGACTTCCATTGTATTTGTGTTCCTACTGTGAATGTCAAAGGCAGCTGGTTTCCAAAATTCTTCAGAATATTTTGATTTATGCTTGTTCAACATAAATAAATTCATAAAGGTTTAAGGCCACTTCTGTGTGAGTAAATGGTGTGGAACTTTCAACTTTTGAGTGAACTATCCCTTTAAGAGAACGTTCATTTTTTACTTTGCATTATGAAAACATTACATTTGAATATTTCCCAATGTACAGACAGTCTGAAACTATTTTAATGTACGTCTGAATGCCCTATGAAGGTTATGAAACTATGTTATGAAGCTACTTTTCAGATTTTTTGAAATTTAATTTACATTTAATCACATGGTAGACACTTTTGTTCTGAATGTGATTTACTAAATGAGGACAATAGAAGTAATTAAAGCAACAAAAGAACAATTATACACTGTAAGAAATATCTGTTAATCGACAGTTTCTGTATTTTGTGATTCACCGGTGTTTTTTAGTTTATTTGTGATTGTGAATTGCATTATGGGATGTTGATCTCTGCTCTGTCGACTTTTGATGTTGAAAATTCAACTCTACAGTTTAACAAAGTGACTTTTATTGACATTTTAGTAGTTTGACTTTTTAGTAGTAGTACTTTTTCAAGGTTAAAAGTTGTTGGAAGAAAGAACAAGGTCACATAATGCAATTCAAAAGCCTAAATATAAAATCTGATAAAAAACATGAATCACAAAAGACATAAAACTGCTAATTTACGGACATTTTTTACAGTGTATATAACACAGAAAACAGAGCGTTAGCATTAAAAAGGTTTTTCGTTAATAAAAAACATAGTAAACAGAAAATGTTCATGTTCAATGAGCGTTCCCGGTTCGCTGGCCAGCAATTCTTAAAGAGGCAGTACATCTAAAAAGCTACATTTTGACCATAATCTTAGTCATTTATTTTTATGTAAAAGAGAAGCACTGACATTGTGATAAGTATCTACTACAGAATAGTCATGTTTGGAACAAGTGAATAAAAATATCAGAATGTTATTTTTGGGTGAGAAGACATCCTTGACCAACACTGCAAAAAATTTCGGGTCGATTTGTGTTGGGTCAACATGAAGGAATTAAGCTAGCTTGTTAGTTTTTACAAATTTAAGTGGACTGAACATAAAACTATTAAGTTGTCCCAAAAAAAAAACGTCAGATTTTTAATAAGTAGTTTGAACAAACAGCAAAAAACTTTTTTTTTTCAGTGTACAATTAAGGCCTGTTGATAGAGAAATGAACTCACCCTCTCCTTCTCCGTATCTGGCACTGTGAGCCCACGTGATGCCGCTTTGAAAACCCAGTTCTCTACAAACCACATTAGCCAGTTTAATGTCAACCTCATCGTCGCATACGGTTCCCCATGTCCCATTGTGCAGGACTTCAACACGTCCCTCGTTTTCTCGGTGGCCGATGCCTGCCAGTCGCACTTTGGCAGCGGGGGCACGTCTTGAGCGCCCTGATGATCCGGGACGAGCATCCATACACATGAAGAGCAGCGCAAAGAGAAGAGCACACAGTAGACAGACCCGAATCATGACTGCACACTGATCAGGTTCTGGAGAACAAAATAACACAGGCTGATGTTATTATAGAAATAAGTCAAATAAACTAGATCATTAAGATAACCAGGGCAGCACGGTGGCTCAGTGGTTTGGTCGTAGTGTATGTGAATGAGTGTGTATGGATGTTTCCCAGTACTGGGTTGAAGCTGGAAGGGCATTTGCTGTGTAAAACATATGCTGGATAAGTTGGCGGTTCATTCCACTGTGGCAACCCCTAATGAATAAAGAGACTAAGCCGAGAGAAAATTAATGAATGAATTCAGATGGTCATGTGATCTCAAAATGGCAGCACCCATGAGGTGACCCAGAACGTCACATGAAACAGCTTTTATTATGCTATTGATATGGCTGTAGTTTATCTGGATATATTTTACACTGAAGATATTTTTTATGTTTGTAACTATGGTTTTATTTTAAGTAGGTTTTGTATGTATGCAAGTATTTTTTTAAAGAGTATTTTAATAAAAATATTATGCATACATAAAATTATACATATGATAATTAACATAAATACTAACTTTTTACTAACAGGCCAAAGAATAAATAAAATAATTTTGTGTAAAGGTCATCAGGATTTTTTTTTATTAAAATAAAAAACAATATTTTTTTAAATATTAATATATTTAATAAAACAAAACTAAATAAAATAAAATATATCTAAAATAAAATAAAAAAATAATTAATAAAATAAAAAATTAAATTAAATTAAATTAAATTAAATTAAAACAATGCTAATATTAAAAAACATTCTCCCCAAATGTTAGAGTAAAATACAACACAGACATGCTCTTAATTTCTGAGAGGTTATTCCAACTTTTATGTTAAATAAGGTCATGTGGATGGATGAAGGGAAAGTTAATAGTAAACTTGCTATATATCATTCAGTATAAATTAAGAAAAACAAAGGGTCTGTTTGTTCATAAACAGCATCATCATGATTATATGAATCAAAACCATCAAAAGAAATGATGTGATAGTATTTCAACCTCACTATAAAGAGAGACATATTTACAGAGACAAATAGACATCAACCTTAAAAGAAGCATGCGTTAAAAGAGAAGGAAAAGAGGGAGATAAGGAGAATATATTTATTAATACAACTATGAAATCAAGAGTTAAGAGTGAAGTTTGACTCACCTGCAGCCGGCTGTAAGTCACGTCAGTCACGGACTGGAGGAAAATGAATGAAGGAGAGAGTTGAACATCAGCAGTGTGTGTGTGTGTGTCTGTCTGTCTGTGTGTGTGGCTCTCCTCCCCCTCCCTCTCTCCCTCCATCATTTCCACATCCCTCCCACACACTGCTCCATCTTCACCTCAACATGGAAAGTAACTTAAAGAACATATACAGAAAAATATGAGATAAAATAAAACGTTTAAAACAATAATAATACATTTTTATCTCAAAATAATATAGTGCACTGAAAAAAATGATTTATTCGATTTTTGAAAATGATTTATTACAGATTTACAAACTATTTATATGGGCCGAATTTAAACAAACAAATTAAATTGAGAAATATTCAACTTAATTTGTGTTTACATTTAGCCCATATAAATAGTTTGCAACCAGTTACCTTAAAAAAAAAGATAAAAACATGTTTAAAAACATATATTCATTCATTTATTTTCCTTCTGCTTAGTCCCTTTATTCATCGGGGGTCACCACAGCGGAATGAACCGCCAACTTATCCAGCATATGCTTTACACAGAGGATACTCTTCCAGCTGCAACCGAGTACTGGGAAACATCCATACACACTCATTCACACACATACACAACGGCCAATTTGGTTTATTCAATTCACCTATACCTGGACTGTGGGGGAAACCGGAGCACCCGGAGGAAACCCAAGCCAACACGGGGAGAACATGCAAACTCCACACAGAAACGTCAACTGGCACCAGCCGGTGCTCGAACCAGCAACCTTCTTGCTGTGAGGCGATGGTGCTAATCACTGCGCCACCTATATAAAAAAGTATATATAGATGCTAATTATTGAGTTATTCAATATAAAATAATTAATTTAATTTGTTTTCAATATAGGCAGCATGGTGGCGCAGTGGGTAGCGCTCTCGCCTCACAGCAAGAAGGTCGCTGGTTCGAGCCTCGGCTGGGTCAGTTGGCGTTTCTGTGTGGAGTTTGCATGTTCTCCCCGTGTTTGCGTGGGTTTACCTCCGGGTGCTCCGGTTTCCCCCACAAGTCCAAAGACATTGTCCGTAGTGTATGAGTGTGAATGAGAGTGTATGGGTGTTTCCCAGTGATGGGTTGCAGCTGTAAGGGCATCCGCTGCGTAAAACATATGCTGGATAAGTTGGCGGTTCATTCCGCTGTGGCGACCCCTGATTAATAAAGGGACTCAGCCGAAAAGAAAATGAATGAATGAATGTTTTCAATATAATCTAAAATGACATTTACTAAATTTATTTTGCATCATATTCAATCCTACATTTTAACTTTAATTTCACTCAGCATTAAAATCTACTTTTATTGGAAATATAATTATTTAATCTATATTTATCATTTCATTTGTTGAGACAAAACATACATCATTTATTGAGATAAAATAGTAATTAATAAATGTTAAATATATAATGAAATATTGTCTATATAATATAAAAGTCTGACTTAGTGGCATCATTGCCTCTTAATAATTATATGGAAATTTATTGGAAATTTAATTACTGAAAACATACTTAAAACTTGATATTATAACTAACATTCGGCTTAAAGTGCAATTTAATTAGCTTAACTAGGCAAGTTAGGGTAATTAGGCAAGTCATTGTATAATGATGGTTTGTTCTGTAGACAATCGAAAAAATAGTTTGCTTAAAGGGGCTAATAAATTTACCTTAAAATGGTTTTAAAAAAATTTAAACTGCTTTAATTGTACCTGAAATAAAACAAATAAGACTTTCTTCAGAAGAAAACATACTATAGGAAATACTGTAGGAAACATTCCCTGCTCTGTTAAACATCATTTGGGAATTATTTGAAAAAGAAACTGTAAACACACACTGTATAAACTGTATACACACACACACTTGGATATATACATATCCCAATGACAGAAAAACATTCTAGTTAATAAACCTGGAATGCATATTGGTTAGTAGATTAAACTTGGTTTTCTCGACTCATCTGAATCCCACTTTAAAAAATAATGCAAAACAAATCAGACAATTTCAAAGAAACTTCGTCTTACATTGTGATCTGCTCACACTCTCAAACCGCTCATCGCCAACTTTGTAACACGAACCCACAGGAAGATCTCGAGTCCTGAATAACTGCATATATGTCACAAATCCAAGAAACTAAAAGAGGCTGCATAACCACATAGTAGATGTTTCTTCAGTGAGGCGACCGCAGACCTCACTCCCAAAAAAGCAAGACATCCTTCTCTTCGAAACCACAGCAAGGATTGTCTTAAATATATCTAGACTCGTTTTCACCTTCACCCACAGTCCTTCGCTTGGTTTGCTTACTCTTTAGATAACAGCTGTTTGTATTTACACACTTACCTGCATATTTACATGCTTTAAATGCCTGCATGTTTGGGACCAAATTAGCATGTTCTGTGTGTATTTCAGCTTCAGCAAACCTCAGAAGCACCGTTTATAGATTCACAGGCATATTTCGAGCAAATAACTTTCATAATAGTGTACCTCAGCAACAATTACCGTAACTTCTGTGCACATACAGAATTTAGAAGCAAACAAGAGGAAAAAATGATAAAACGTCATGCAGTAAAAGCCATCTTGAGAAAATATTTAGCAATTTCCTTAATTACCTAACCTCTGTTTCAAGACATCACCGCCAATTGAAAACTAGTAATTTGGTTGTTTTTTTGTGCCAAATCTGGTGTGACTGTGCTTGAATGCTGGTCCCTCCCTCTGGGTAAACCGAGACAGGAAGGGGGATCCTGTTAGAACAGCTAATCAAAGAGAAATCTGCCCAAAAATACACATGCAGTCAACAAGATTGCTATTGCTACCTATATACATATACATTATATGTGACTCATCATGGGTGGCACACTGTACGCGACATACACAACCAGCCAAATGTAAGGACGCACCTACTTATTCCTTAGTATTACTGTTTTCCCACAGATTGTAATAATGGTAAAGCCAACAACATACACTCTAATCAATTATATAAAGTGTGAATATTCCAAACTATATTTCAGCTTTCTCAATGTTATATCCAAGATTAGAGATTCAATGACTCGACATTTACTCAACTACATGAAAAATGAATGAAACTGATGGATGAAATGAAACTCTTTTAAGAGAAAGAGATAAGGAGAGAATTGTGCAAGTGTGAAAAGTGTGTGTGTGTGTGTGTGTTTGGGGGGGGATGTGATTCTTAAAATGTGAATTAAAACGTAAACATGGGATTTGTATAAACAAACTCAGAAATATATGTGAATTCCAAATTGAGAGTTATAAATTCGGAAAAATGAGATGGCATTTAGAAATGTAAAAATGTAAATTCATAATTGAAATCTGTAATCTTTGGAACTGAAAGATGTCATTTCGGAATTAAGAGATGTAAATTCCCAACAATGACATTGTAAATTTGGAATTGAGATATGTAAATTAAGAATAATGAGATGTACATTCAGCATTTAAAGATGCATTTTCGGAATTGAGAGATGTTAATTCAGAATTGAGAGATGTCATTTTGGAATTGAGAGATGTAAATTCAGAATAATGAGATGCACATTCAGAATTGAGATATGTAAAATCAGAATAATGAGATGTACATTAAGAATTTAAAGATGCATTTTCGGAATTGGAATTGAGACATGTAAATTTGGGATTAAGACATGTAAATTTAGAATAATAAGACAAATTCAGAATTAAGAATCTAGAATAGAGAGATGTCATTTTGGAATAGAGAGATGTAAAATTTGGATTGAGACATGTAAATTTAGAATTGTGAGATGTCATTTCGGAATTGTCAGGTGTAAATTCGGAATCGAGAGATGTAAATTCAGAATAATGAGATGCAAATTTGGAACTGAGAGATGTTAATTCAGAATCGAGAGATGTAATTTTGAAATTGACATATGTAAATTTGGAATAATGAGATGTAAATTCAGAACTGAGAGATGTAATTTCAGAATTGAGAGATGTATATTCGGAAAAAATTAGATGAAATTTAGCAATTTAAAGATGTAATTTCAGAATTGAGAAATGTAAATTCTGAATTTTGGGCAGCACGGTGGCGCAGTGGGTTGCACAATTGTCTCACAGCAAGAAGGTCACTGGTTCGAGCCCTGGCTGGGTCAGTTGGCATTTCTGTGTGTAGTTTGCATGTTCTCCCAGTGTTTGCGTGGGTTTCCTCCGGGTGCTCCGGTTTCCCTCACAATTCCAAAGACATGCGGTACAGGTGAATTGGGTAAGCTAAATTGTCCATAGTGTATGAGTGTGAAAGGGTGTGTATGGATGTTTCCCAGTGATGGGTTGCAGTTGGAAGGGCATCCGCTGCGTAAAACATATGCTGGATAAGTTTGCGGTTCATTCCGCTGTGGCGACCCCAGATTAATAAAGGGACTAAGCCGAAAAGAAAATGAATTAATGAAAATTCTAAATTTTGAGATTTAATTTTGGAATTAAGAGATATAAATTTGGAATTGCAAGACATGATTTCAATTCTGAGATATACTCAAAGTTCACTTACTCACTATCCTTCGGCTCAGTGCCTGATTTATCAGGGGTCGCCACAGTAAACCGCCAAACTCAAAGTTGCAAGATTTAAACTAAAGATGTACACTTGGAATTCAGAGATAAAAATCATTGAGTTTTATTGATTTCAGAAGAATCATGAAGACAGGGGAAACTATGCCAAACCCTCAGCTCCACCATCACAAAAATAAATTACATTTGAAAACTTTTACATAATATTTACTGGGCAGCACGGTGGCGCAGTGGGTAGCATGATCGCCTCACAGTAAGAGGGTCGCTGGTTTGAGCCTCCGCTGGGTCAGTTGCCATTTCTGTGTGGAGTTTGCATGTTCTCCCCGTGTTGGCGTGGGTTTCCCCCACAGTCCAAAGGCATGCGCTATAGGTGAATTGGGTAAGCTAAATTGTCTGTAGTGTATGAGTGTGTGTGGATGTTACGATAAATAATCGTATACAAACTTGAAACTGTACTGTGAATATTTGTGAAAGTGAATATTTAATCAAAATTGAAAATTTCAAATCAAAAAGTTAAAAAAAAAAACAACTGCATTCAAACTTTAGCCTGTTTCTAGCGAATTTATGCAACAATTAGTATACTTGTGCTAATTCACGTACAGTATAACATAGATAAGTGCTAAAATCATCATTATCTGACAGCACAGATGGGATCTTCAGCAAGTGTGTCTATAGTGGATGTAGATGGCGAGTGTGTGTGTGTGTGTGAAGGCTCAAGCTCAGGCTCTGAAGAGACGCTGCTGTGGTTGGGCTCTGCCTCAAGCTCTGTAATTACCCAGCGAGACCCGGCTCTGCCCTTAGCCACAATTTGCGGTGCCATGAAATAAATACATGCTCTTCAACAATAAACAACTGCCTTTTCAAATTATAGCACCTCCTCCGGTTTACCCCCACCGTCACCTCCTGTTTTCGCTCTCTTCGCATGAGTCGCAAGTTTCATAACGCAGGCCTCGCACGTCCATAAAGGGCACCACAGTCTGAGAAAATACTGCCATGGGTTTGACAAAACTCGGAGTTCGGGTTTTTTCAATGGACTGTCACACATCAGAGCAAAGCAGTAAATTATAATATTGCTGCTTGACAAAACTAGGACTCAGTTTTGTGTAGTTGTCAAATGACCACTTTAAAATTTTGTCTGCTCTCAGAAAAAAAGATACTGAGTGTTTTGTTCATGAGAGAAAAAAATCCTATAATTTCTACCAATGAAGTCCCGTAGTGAAAAAACTCAAATTAACTTTCAGTCATCTCAACTTTCATCAGTCAAAACCTTTTAAGATAGTAAAACAAAAAAATGTAATTCATTTAAAACCATTTGTTTTCATGATTTCTGTCATATCACTTTTTACAGTTAACTAACATTAAACAAAAATGTAAATTATAATGAAGTAAACAGTCCAATTTGTTTGTAATTTAAATTAAACTTATAAAAAATAACATTAACTCAAATAATTAAAAAAGAACAAACAAAAATAATATATATATATATATAAAACGAGTAACAAGTTACTGTTGCATTTCTATCAGCTGGAACCAGTCTGGCCATTCTCCTCTGACATCAACACGGCATTTGTGCCCACAGAACTGCCACTCTTTTTCGGACCATTCTCTGTAAACCCTAGAGATGGTCGTGCATGAAAATCCCAGTAGATCA
>CAIGQW010003411.1:5260802-5295326 GCA_903798125.1 Danio choprae | reverse complement strand
AGCCCATAGAGTGGGGAAAATAAGTACTTAACACGTCATATTTTTTCCTGCGAATAATATTTCTAAAGGAGCTGTTGACATGGAATTGAACCAGATTTCGACAAAAACCCAAACAATACAAACATAAAAATAAAACAAAACAAAAAAATCATGTGTAATGACAATGAAATGTCCTGAAATGTATTTAATACTTAATATAAAAGGTTATTTTGGTGATGGCAGCTTAAAGACGCCTCTCATATGGAGCATGAAGTCACATGCATTGCTCAGCTGTGATTTTTTCACAGACTTCAACAGAGTGTAAAAATCTTGATGGTTTTGTGGGTCTCGTCTATCAAATCTGAGTTTCATTTTGTATTTTCTATTGTATTCAAGTCAGGTGATTGGCTGGGCCATTCGACAGCTTGATTTTCTTTCTCTGAAACCATTTGAGAGTTTCCTTGGCTGTGTTTCGGTTCATTGTCTTGCTGAAATGTCCACCCTGGTTTCATCATCCTGATAATGTAGATGTTGGACTGAAGCAGCTAATATTAGTTTACAATGACTGAGGACAGAGGATTGCTTTCTAACTACTGAGAGATTTCAGTTGCTGTCTGGGCTTTCACTGCCATTCTACACCTTCCTTTCTTCATGTGTTCAATAATTTTTCCCTGAGCCATTTCATTTTATTACACATAATTTCATGGTCATGAGCTTTGGGTCATCGGATACAATTGGCCGAAATGAGTTTCCTTCACAGGGTGGCAGGACGCACCCTTATAGATAGGGTGAGGAGCTCTGTCACCCGGGAGGAGCTCGGAGTAGAGCCGCTGCTCCTCCACATCGAGAGAAGTCAGCTGAGGTGGCTCGGGCATCTGTTTCGGATGCCTTCTGGACGCCTACCTAGGGAGGTGTTCCAGGCATGTTTCTCTCCTAAGACTGCTGCCCCCGCGATCCGGCCCCGGAAAAGCGGTTGAAAATGAATGAATGAATACACATAATTTCATTTTCAAAATAATTTAGTTTTGTTTTCTTTGCATATATGTATGTCTTTGGTTGTCAACATCAAAATACATGAAAAATTTCAAGTCAACAGCATGTTTAGAAATTAGTTTTCTGAGAAAAATGGTGACGTGTTCAATACTTATTTTCCCCGCTGTATAAATTGTTTGCAACCGGTTACCTTAAAACAATTTAGTCAATCCAATTAATCCTTTTTTTCAGTATATAAACAGACATTTAAACTCATTAAATACAAGGCTTACAAGGCAGCACTGTTTATATTGCTTAATTATTCTACTTATTTTATTATACAAGTCAAACATACTATTTGTTTTGGTATTAATTATAGATATAAGATATAATATACAGATGTACGTACTATGGACATATTATACTATTCAAATTTAGACAATAGATCTATGTACACTTTAGCAGGAAAAACTGTGAATATAAATTACAGATGGATATGATTCAATCAATATGATTGAAGGTGTAAAGTTACATATAATAGTGCAATAGTGCATACTCCACTTGTTCCAAAAATGTTTGAATTTCTTTCACAATGAAGATATTTTATATAATTTTGGAAAGCAGCAGCCATTGACATCCATAGTATATATATATTTTTATCCCTACTATGGATATGTCAAAAACTGCAGGTTTCCAACATTCTTCAAAATATCTTGCTTGGAACAAATGGAGGGTGCGTAAATAATGACAGAATTTACTTATTTGGTAAACTATCTCTTTAAAGTATTTACATGAGGCAAGACTTTACATTTTGTTTTCTGAAAAAATGTTGCAAACCAATAGAAGAGGAACTAAATATGGAGAAACCTGGTAGTGTATTTACATTGAGATTTACATGTATTTATTTAGCAGACACTTTTATCCAAAGCAACTTACAAATGAGAAAGGCAAAAAAAGCAATCAGTACAACAAAAGAGAAACAATTTGTAGGCACAATGACAAGTCCCAGTACACGTAACTCTGCTTGCATGGTAAATCTTTATATATATATACATATATATATATATATATATATACACATATATATATATATATATATACATATACATATATATATATATATATATATATATAAATAAATATAAAATAGATGCTGGTAATAACAATTGTTTTTAAAGATCAACCAACCATCACAAGATTCCCCAGAACGGAACAGTAGTATAGGCAGAGTAGTAAAGGCACAGTAGTAAAACATATAAAAATAAAATGAAAGGTTTTCAAATTTTTAGATGAAAATTAGTGTAAGAAAACACAGAAGGTAAAAGTGAAAGCAGACAAAAATAAACAGATTATGACAAAAATAAAAAAGAATTGCTTTGTTTGAACTTCCAACATTGGTTTCTAGATATTTTTATAATCATAATACTTATATATGATATACATAACTACAATTAATAATTAATTAATAACATAATTGTAATTAATAATTACAATCATAAAATAAATAATTTAACTATTAATTTTAAATTCTTCAAGAAAATTATGTTTAACATTATATGTATTCATTTAGTGAATGCTTTAATCCAAAGCAACTTACAAATGAATTGACTATCAACTACTATTATGAATTTTCAAAGTCATGAAAATGTATACCCTTAAATACTATTAAAAACATATTCAGTCCTTCGCAATATTCACTGTCAGCCTGTACTAACTATTAAGCTGCTGTATTAGTTAGGTTCTCTAGTGTGCGATAAGGGTTTCTCACCTAAATGCATTGCCTGAAGCTTAAATAAATATTAAATTACGACAGAAGCAGAGTCATAAAATAAATGTGCCTCAGGGTTACCCATGTATATTTAAAAACAGAGAGGTATAAAAAATCCTTAATATATAATCATTACGTGAACTAGTGTCACCACTGCTTTTGTATATGTCCACACTTCAATCTTCAAAAAGAAAAATTTAAATACTAAATATCACCAAATACTTTAATAAAATCATTTCATAAATCAGCATAAAGTAACTGATGCCCAAGTGGACAATCTACAGCTAAATCTTCTTAGAATTTATTGAACATTTGTGACCATGGACCACAAAACCAGTAATAAGTGTCAGTATAAATATAAACATGACCTGAATAAATAAGCTTTCCATTGATGTATGGTTGCTGTTTGGATAGAACTGTGTGTAGGTATAGTGTGTCCACAGCCATATCAGGGTGACAACAGAGAGACAACAAGTCTCTTTTTTTATTTTCTGACATTAAAATAGGATTCAAATCCCTCCCATTTTGAGGCTCACCACAACATGATGTAGGAGTACGGTTTTCCCCACCCACCGAATTGATTGACAGGAGTGTATAAACATGTCTCCGTAGTAACGCTTTTAATCATATCCATAAGACAGGATTTGCGCAAAGCAACTGGGATTAAAAGATCTGTTCAGCTCTCTGTGATCAACAGCACCTCAAGAATGAGTTTTACAAGTTTAAAACGTTTTTAAAACAGTGCATGTTTGTAATAAAGAGATTAAAATCGGTACATAATTCATCATCACAGCCACATAGTGTCAGTACAATTATAAAAGAAGAAGCTTCAATCCCGGTTCGTGGACTTAAATGAGGTTTATTTTGTACATTAACATAAGGGATATCCATACAGCAGATATTAAAGTGTATCTTGTCTCATTTGCCATGCAAACAGTGCAAAGTTAAACATATGTATGCACGTGTGTGTGTGTGTGTGTGTGTGTGTGTGTGTGTGTGTGTGTGTGTGTGTGTGTGTGTGTGTGTGTGTGTGTGCGCGCGCACAAACTTTGTAGCGACATAGTGTGTGACTCATCGTTGCAGAAAGGCTTGAATTAACTCCACAACAAATACATCAAATCACCATTGGGAAAGTTTTTACTGTAGTAAGAGAGACCTGCTTCATTCTTGTCTGTCACTGTGCTGTTTATCTACGTAAGATGCAGCAGGTGAAGGCTACACCCATCAGAGCAATAGAGAGAGATATCTATTGCTCTGACACGCACGTGGGAATTGTGGGTGGGGAGAACCAGCTCATTTGCATTAAAGGCACAGGCAACAAAAACAGCTACACTGTCCTAACAGATCAAATTTCTTATATTCAAAAAGGTATAATAAATAATCTGATGAGTATTTTGATGATGCTCCTGATGGGGCAGATTCTGGAGACACAAAAGACTTATAATAAATCTTGAAAAAGGGGTAAAATAGGTGCCCTTTAAAGTTAATATTACATCCAAATTATGTGCTTAGCAATGCAGAATATTAATAAAAATAATTTTTTTATATATTTTCAGAAGGAAATGTACAAGATATATTCATGGACCGTTATCTGTACTTAATATTCTAATAATTGTTGGCTTTGAAAAAAAAATTACAACTTTGACCCATACAATTTATTTTGTCTATTTCAAAAATGTACCTGTGCAACATAAGATTCAGTGTGACGTTTCTTTAAACAGCAGGAAAGCCATTGCCATTGGCCATTTCTTAAAATTTGCTATTACATTTATCAATGATTATACTTCATGCTTGCATAGTGAGTTATCTTTGTCTTGTTTCGCTTGCTGAGTGTCAAGAAAACGACTAAGGTATTGTTTACACAGAATCAAAGTGCTAAAATATTAACACTACTCATTTGCTGCCTTGGAAGCATGTTTTTACCTAAGCAAATGCATGTTTAGTTTGATGAAATGAAGCGTTAAATTATCGGTTATCTTACCGTTTATCTTGGTAACAGGAGAGGTGTAGTCAATTTGATCTACAGCTGTGATGAAAGCCTCTGGCAGGGCATCCTTTACCAAGACAACCACAGACATCAATTATTCACTATTGTCATTAACATTTAAGTAAAAGGCTTACTTTTATTTACTTTAATTACTTTTATTATTATTGTTTAGTCTTTCCAAAAGTGGTTAAACAATCAAAACAGGCCTTCATAATCCATTACAGACCCATTTTAAATGATGATTTCTTTGCATTGGAACATTGTACACTCACTCAAAAAATAACTCAATGGATGAACTCAATTTAATTGAGGGCAGGATTTCCATCCAATAAATTTGTAACTTAAAAAAAAAAACTATTTACACAATTAAATGCATTTGAGTTGGTCCAACATGATGTTATCAAATAATAGTTTAAATACACTTGTATTTTAATTAAACTTAAACTCAATGGTCTGATAATGTCTATTATGTGTAGTATGCTTTGAAGTCCCTTAGTTTTATTTGAAGTTATCAAAAATGATTTCATGAGTTACATATACAGTTGATTGAGACTGATCTCAGAACTAATTTTAGGACAGTTATTGATCACTGAGCAAAGCAACAAACTGCATTTTTGCTAATTAAGCTGCCAACACCCAAAGCAAGGGTCCTTCTGCAAGGTGGTAATCTCAAAACTCAAAACATTACATAAAACTCTTCTAAGTTTTCGAACTAAAGTGAAGATTAAACTCTAATGAGTCTTTCTATTAACTGTAAACACCTAGGATTACTTTTATTGTCAACATTTCCCTATCTTAATTCAATCCCACGCAAAGCATGCTGGGAAATATTTTTGAGTGCTGTAAAAAATTCAGGGTTCCACAAAATCGGTTTGTGTTGGGACAACATGAAGGAATTAAGTTAGCTTGATAGTTTTTACTAATTTAAGTGGATTGAACATAAAACAAATCATATCTAAAAAGAATATCTAGAATTGTGTTGTTTCAGCTCATTGTAAATACGTAGTTTGAACCAACAACAAACAATATTTTTGGAGTGTAAATAAGTGAAATAGTGTTCTTCCTTTTTCAAATATATGACCCTGGACCACAAAACCAGTATTACTGGATGTTGTACGGCTATATTTTTGGGGGAATTTCTGGAGAGCGCCAAATACATACCAGGAGGTACGTTTTTTGCAGTTTTTGTTTGCACAAATCCACAAGAGGCCGCTGTGTACACTTTTTGAGATCTCAAATTTGTCTCAAATTTTCGCACCTGCTGTTCTTGCGTAAAATCAGCTCACTTCGCTGTCGACTGACTAACTGGTTGACCGATCGACTGACCCACCCTTTTCTATCCCTAAACTCAACTAACAGTTTTAAAAAGCAATCCAGAAAAAGAAAAGCCTTTGCCTGATTTTTACCACATTTTCAGATCTTACAACGCTTTCCCCCTGTTATTTACTTGCTTATTTTATTTTTTGGATTCTGTTTTTGTCTTTCCTGCTTTCTGGCACCGTTTTTCACCAGACTCGAACCCCGTCATCATGGTCAACTTCTCTCTGCGTCTCAAGTCCACTGACATACGCGACGAGCTACTGGACAAACTGGTGAAAGCCGTCCACACGGAGGAAAGCAGTCAGCCATACGTACTTCTGGCTACATAATTTGCGATCTCCAGAAATGTATATAGGGCTACGTTTTCAGAATGAGCCTGTGTTGCAACAATACATTGTATGAGTCCATATCAATTTTTGTTTTATGCCAAAAATCATTAGAATATCAAGCAAAAATCATCTTTCATGAAGACATTTTGTAAATGATGTTCCGTACATTTATCAAAGCTGAATTTTTTGATTAGTAATATATGCATTGCTAAAAATGCAATTTGGCCAACATTAAAGGTGATTTTCTCAATATTTAGATTTTTTTGAACCCTCAGATTCAAGATTTTCAAATAACTGTATCCCTGCCAAATATTGTCCTATTTTAACAAACCACACATCAACAGAAAACGTATTTATTCAGCTTCCATGTCATGTTTTCATATATTGACATTGATAACTGGTTTTGTGATCCAGAGTCACACAATAATCCTCCTGTGACTGAACTAACACATTCGCATGTAGACAATGTTGTCAGTCAAAGAATAGGTTCACTCCTTGCGTAAACACCGATAAAGTGACTCTCGCTCAAGGCCACAACAGCAGCTGACAAAAATGGGATGACATTAAATGTGAACAAATGGCCTAGGAGATCAAATCCATATCTATCAGATTTGACATAAGGGCTGTACCTGCGGTGTGAGATGTTTGAAGGTGACATAAGGAGTTGCGTTGGACAAAACCACTTTACTATGGACTTCAGTTCCGTCTGTCAGCACTACACCCTTAGCAGAACCATCCGGACCAATAAGGACTTGTTCAACATCCTAAGAACATATTTAATATCTATAAGACAATTGTTTGTATTGAATGAACGTGACAGGCTTGGAAACAATGGCTGGAGAAAAATGGTTACACCTTCTTCCTGAATACTAACTGTGTTTGTGAAAATATCTGCTCCAAGAGAGCGGGCGGAGCGGGCGATGGATTGAGGCACTCCACCCATTCCTCCCTCTACGTAACCCCAGGAGCCTTTCTCTTTCTCCAGCTCACCCATGACATGGTGCAGCAGGACGTACCTACAAAATTACATATAATTGAACATAAATATTGCATATCATGTTCTGAATTAAGTGGAACCAGTGCTGAGGCTTTAGCTTGGCACAGGAGACATATTATGATAGTTTATAGTGTTTATAGGTCATAATATTAGTCAGCAAATTTATCACAGTAATCAATATTACACTATAAAAAGTAATTATTTATTCATTTTCCTTCGGCTTATCTCTTTATTCATCAGGGGTCACCACAGCAGAACGAATACAGACATGGGGAGAACATGCAAACCAGCGACCTTCTTGCTGTGAGGCGACACTGCTAACCACTGAGCCACCATGTAGCCCTAAAAGTGTTTAGTTGACTTTATTTTAAAAAGTGAGTAAAATTTGCAGAGTAATTAAAATTAAGTCAACTTGTTACAATGATGTTTTATAGTGTAGCTCCTCCCTCTTTAAAAAAAGCCAAAATTGCTTAATTTATTTCACAACTCAGAGTCACTGAGCGAAGGTGTATAGACTCATAACATACACAGTCTAAAATAGCAATGCTGTCTGTCTGTTTAACCACTTCTCTGTCTACGTTTTGTGGTCTGTGTCAACTCGCACATATGATCTACTTCATGTCTGTACTAGACCAGAGCAGACCATGTGAGAAAAACTGCATGCTTTTTAATCCTCGTATCTTCTAATCGCAATTTTTGTCTGTTTCAGAGCACGATATATACATTACCTGACAAAATTCTTGTTGCTTATCCAAGTTTTAGGAACAACAAATAATAACTTGACTTCTACTTGATCATTTGGTATCAGAAGTGGCTTATATGAAAGGCAAAGACCTCTAGATTACGCTTATTTTACCAAAAAATATATAAACTTAATAATAAAGTCATCTGGAATGGTAAAGAAAGTGTTTTTGCAGGACTCCCAGAGTTCATCAAGATTCTTTGGATTCATCTTCAATGCCTCCTCCTTCATCTTACCCCAGACATGCTCAATAATGTTCATGTCTGATGACTGGGCTGGCCAATCCTGGAGCACCTTGACCTTTTTTGCTTTCAGGAACTTTGATGTGGAGGCTGAAGTATTAGAAGGAGCACTATCCTGCTGAAGAATTTGCCCTCTCCTCTGGTTTGTAATGTAATGGGAAGACCAAATGTCTTGATACCTCAGGCTGTTAATGTTGCCATCCATTCTGCAGATCTCTTGCACGCTCCCATGCTGAATGTAACCTCAAACTATGATTTTTCCTTCACCAAATCTAACTGATTTCTGTGAGAATCGTGGGTCCATGCATGTTCCAATAGGTCTTCTGCAGTATGTGTGATGATTATGATGCAGTTCAACAGATGATTCATCGAAAAAACTTTCTAAATGCCACTTTTCCAAATGAATAACTAGAAGTCAAGTTATTATTTGTTCCTCTTACAACTGGGATCGACGAAAGAGACTTTTGTCAGGTAGTGTATAATAAACATTTGGATTAAAACCTTTCATCAAAGTATCATCAAACTATTTATTACACCCTATTCTTGTCTAAAATATTTTAACTTACATTTTTATTTTAGAGAAACTATAAATAACGCAAGTAGTTTGTTTACTTTAAAAATAGCAAATATATAAAATGCACTTTATTTATTTGCATTTATTTTAAGCTGATATACTTTAGTAAAAAAAAAAGGCACTGAGGTTGACCCTGTTTCAACTAAGGACCAATCACTTTCAAATGTCAAGTTATCCTCACCCACTTCCTGGATTATTTGGGCTCGTGTTTGCTCCGATCACAGAGTCAGTGGCTAATGTGGCTATCAACGGTTCTGATTCAAACCAGCGATTGAGCACCTGCGGAAAAGCAAAAAACTTTAAAAAATGAAAATCAAAGAAACTTTTTGATGGTGTAGTTCTTTCAAGATTTATGCCCTCTGACCTACAAATGATTAATTTCTTAGTCAATGCTCATAAAGCTGAAAATAAATTATGCTGAACTGAATGATTGAGTTATTAATACTATAAAAAGAAAACCAATAATAATTAATAAAAATTTTGCATCAAATATGAAAAAAGATGCGTTTTTCTATTAATTTCGAACTTGAATCTGTGCAAAACATAAAAAAAGTTGTCAAGCTCTGCAATGGCAGACATGATTTACCCATCTAAAACAGTGGTTCCCAAAGTGGGGGTCGCGGGACAATGACAGAGGGTTGTTTGGTGATTTCCAAAAGTCAAATCAATTTTATTAAACTATTAGAATTACCATATTTTATCCATAACCCACAGAAGATAAAAATAGTAGTTAATAATTACAACAAAAAACAACAACATGCAAATAAAAAGTCATCAGCCTATTTGTTTCATAGGATTAGATTAACACCACAGCAATAGCTTCAGCTGCAGCAGATTGATTTTATAGCACTAGGTGAAACTTACTGACACCTTTATGACAATCAAATACATTAAAAATAAATACAGGCCACAACTGAACATTGAGAATGATCTCTGAGTGGTGATCTCCAAAATCAAAAACATTGTGCCACCACTCTCATTAGGTGAGGTTAATATTAAACAAATTAATAAATGACTATAAAAATTACATGGTTGTTAAACTGTTTTTTGTGTTGTCAATATGCTTGTGTTTATATAAGCCTATTGTTGTGTGCGCAATGTTTGTATATTTATAACCACCTCAGAGGAATGTAGGGGTCGTGAGTCACTGGCATTGTTATTTTGGGAATATCATAGATATTCATAATATGATTAGAATATGAGCAGTTTTATAATTGCTGATTCATTACAATCTTTAACTACTAGGGAAAGACTCATAAAAAATTTCAAAAAGATCCTTGGGTCACTAATAGTTTTATTTTGTGTGCTTTCATAATTTTATCAAGAATGATCAAAATGTCTTGAATTGGGGACTGGTAATTATTTATCCAAATATATTCAAAAATATAATGCATGTCTCACCTTCATAGCTGGAGCTGTAACAAGTTCATAGAAATCTGGTATATTCTTCCCCAGCTTCAACCCTTTAAAAGCACAAGCACATGGACTTTATTTTAATGCTTCAATTTTATAAGCCCTAGTTTTATAAGACTCTCTGCCTCATTAAAGACAGAGGAAAAATAAGAGGAAAATCTGGTTCATCGTCTCTTATATAACCATGAAGCATCATTACCAGACTTCACCAAAGGTTTCAAGCTCCTCAGGGCAGATAATCTCTTTATCAAAGAGCCCTGAGTCAGACCTGGAATGTCAACGGGTGGAGCGTCTAACAGGGGGTGGATAGCACAGGCCAGTGTTTCCAAATAGCGTAAAAATTCAGAATAGACCTTTAGTGAAGAGAAAAAGAAAATAATGTTAATTCCATATATTTTTAAAAATTGTATATAGTTCAAATTCTTGTAGAAGTAGAGACTCATATGCATTTAAAAGGCAGAAGTCTATTGTTAATGTTCTGCAAAAAAATTGGCTATGCTAGTTGTAGGTGGCACGATGGCTCAGTGGTTAGCACTGTTGCCTCACAGCCAGAAAGTCGCTGGTTCGAGTCCCGGCTGGGTCAGTTGGCGTTTCTGTGTGGATTTTGCATGTTCTCCTCGTGTTCATGTGGGTTTCCTCCGGGTGCTCCGGTTTCCCCCACAGTCCAAAGACAAAATTGTCCGTAGTGTATGAGTGTGAATGAGTGTGTATGGGTGTTTCCCAGTACTGGGTTGCAGCTGGAAGGGCATTCACTGTGTAAAACATATGCTAGAATAGTTGGTGATTCATTTCACTGTGGCGACCTCTGACATAAAGACTAAGCTGAAGTAAAATGAATGAATGCTATAGTAACCAGTGTTGTGTAATTAGTAACTATTTACTGTAATTACATAACTTATCTGCTGAAAAAAATTAAGTAATGGATTTCTTTGAATGTTATGTCATTTAATTAGTTACTTATAATGAACTTAACTTAAATAATGTAAATAAATTCAATGGTCATGTATGCATCAATTCAGTGAAGCTAAGTAACTATATAAGTAAATATACACAGTGCTCAGCATATATGAGTACACCCCATTTTAAAAAGTTATATTTTTATCCATTTCTCAGTGAATATGGGTAATATATATTGGTGCATTTGAACAAATCAGATTTATTAAACAGATATATTTATTAAAATAATATTTTAGTCACAGAACATCTTTAGAAATGGAAAGATAATACATTTAAAATCATGCTAAATATTGCAAAAAAAAAAAACTAAAAAAATCACAAAATTGTCTATATTTTTTCTTTCTCTTGTTTTTTGCTATTTTAAAAAAATTTATTTAATATTTTTCTCTAACATAAATTTGGGCTACTAATTTTTGAACCATTACTGTAAGTTATTTTGTTAGATTAGCTCCAGATTTGGGGCGTCATGGTGGCGCAGTGAGTAGTACGATCGCCTCACAGCAATATGGTCACAGGTTCGAGCCTCGGCTGGGTCATTTGGCATTTTTGTGTGGAGTGTGGAGTTTGCATGTTCTCCCCTTGTTGGCCTAAGTTTCCTCCGGGTGCTCCGGTTTCCCCCACAAGTCCAAAGACATGCGGTACAGGTGAATTGGGTAAGCTAAATTGTCCGTAGTGTATGTGTGTGAATGAGTGTGTATGAATGTTTCCCAGTGATGGGTTGCAGCTGGAAGGGCATCCGCTGCACAAAACATATGCTGGATAAGTTGGCGGTTCATTCTGCTGTGGCGACCCCTGATTAATAAAGGGACTAAGCCGAAAAACAAAAGTATGAATGAATGAATGAAAGTTCCAGATTTGGCTTCACTACTGACTAAACTAATGTTTATGCACAAATATAATATTGTAAAGCATCCTATAGAAAATATTAATTTAAATGAGAGATTTGTGGGGGTGTACTCATATATGCTGAGCACTGTAAATACACTTTGCAGAATAATTCTTTTTCTATTTTTTAAAGAAAGTTACATTTATCAGCCAATTGCACATGCTTAAGAAAAAATATTTGAGTGAGAAATTAGTTGACAACAATATACAAGAGGCATTTTATGTATACATATTTGTTATTTAGATATTTTGCATACTAATTTGATTTTGTATTTAAAGAAAGTCAAGCTTGTCGTACAACTGCACGTCTAAGAGACTAAGAGTTAAGTTTAAAATTAATGACAATATATGGTTTGTATGAAATATGATGTCCTTACATTGAAACATTTTGTGTTTTGATACAAAGAATGTTTAACATTTCTTAAGTATAAATCTAATAATGAAGCTTAAAGGCACTGTTTGACACAAATGTAAAGAATTAAAAGAGTTTAATTTATACGTTCTATGCAGTGAGATTTATAGGGACTTTAAATAGAATTGAATCAAGCAGTTAGAATTAAATGCAATTTTATGATATAATTTGTAATCAGTAGATTAATTACTTCATTGAAATAAATTACCCAACAGTGATGGTAACTAGATTTTAGTTTTTAAATATATACTTTAGTCAATACATTAATCATATTTTAAATCAAAATTTGATTGAAATTATACAAAATTCTTTGTATTTTTAAAAACATTTCCCAATTGCCCCCAGATTCCCTTTCTTTGTTTTTAGAAAGTTAATGAAAGTGCTTTTGCAAACACTGAAAGTGCTCCTGACACCTTGGCGTCTTTCTCTGAAAATTTGCCAATCTCTTGTCGGGTCTTTGTCAGGTCGGATCCAAGTAGTAAAGACCGCGGCGGTCGCTCTCCTACACCATCCTCCAGCATGGGAGTAAATGAATAGGGGTCCCTCATGTAAACCTTCAGGCCATGTTTCTGCACAAAAAGAACTACTGTCATCTTAGCTTGAAAGGGGAAAAAAAGTCATCAATCATCTGTTTTCATGTTTCTGTCTTGTTACTGCATTGAATGGGCTATTGTGATGTAAGATATATTTTTAAAAGCTGTATTTGCTTTATATCGTATAAAAGCACACTCAAGTTACTTTTAGAGATTTCACTTTCATGTGTTCATATGTGTGTTTAGACACTTTGTTAAAAGTGCACTTTGTAATAGTGTTAAATTAAGTTTTGCATTTTAACCATACATCAAAGACAACAGTGAATTATGAAAGTTATGAAATTACACAAAGATTTAGTCCTACCTACACTCACCGGCCACTTTATTAGGTACACCTGTCCAACTGCTCGTTAATGCAAATTTCTAATCAGCCAATCACATGGCAGCAACTCAATGCATTTAGGCATGTAGACATAGTCAAGATGATCTGCTGCAGTTCAAACCGAGGATGAGAATGGGGAAAAGGGTGATTTAAGCGATTTTGAACATGGCATGGCATGGTTGTTGGTGCCTGACGGGCTGGTCTGAGTATTTCAGAAACTGCTGATCTACTGTGATTTTCACGCACAACCATCTCCAGGGTTTAAAGAGAATGGTCGGAAAAAGAGAAAATATCCAGTGAGTGGCAGTTCTGTGGGTGCAAATGCCTTGTTGATGCCAGAGGTCAGAGGAAAATGGCCAGACTGGTTCAAGCTGATAGAAAGGCAACAGTAACTCAAATAACCACTCGTTACAACTGAGGTATGCAGAAGATCATCTCTGAAACCACAACACGTCGAACAGCAGCAGAAGACCACACCGGGTGCCACTCCTGTCAGCTAAGAACAGGAAACTGAGGCTACAATTCACACAGGCTCACCAAAATTGGACAATAGAAGATTGGAAAAACATTACCTGGTCAGATGAATTTCTACTAGGATATTCGGATGGTAGAGTCAAAATTTGGTGTCAACAACATGAAAGCATGCACCCATCCTGCCTTGTATCAATGGTTCAGGCTGGTGGTGGTGGTATAATAGTGTGGGGGATATTTTCTTGGCACACTTTGGGCCCATTAGTACCAATTGAGCATGGATTAAGGATTAAAGCAGTTCTGAAGGCAAAAGGGGGTCCAACTCAGTACTAGTAAGGTGTACCTAATAAAGTGGCCAGCGAGTGTATGTAAAGAGCAAACTTAAAGTTCAAATGTATATATTTAAACTATATTACATTGTAGGTGTGTTAAAAGAACTGCATTCATTTCAGGAAAAAAAGTCAAATTAAAAGGTTAAAAAAAGGAAGGTTTGCAAAGATTGCATAAAAGTGCCACAAAGAACTTTTTATTGAAGAGATCTTAAGAAGAAAGTTTATTTCTTTGTGTGAACATTTTAATAATCTAAAGCAGGGGTGTCCTAACTCGGTCCTAGAGGGCCGGTGTCCTGGAGAGTTTAGCTCCAACCCTAATCAAACACACCTGAACCAGCTAATCAAGCTCTTACTAGATATACTACAAACTTCCTGGCAGGTGTGTTGAAGCAAGTTGGAGCTAAACTCAGCAGGACACCGGCCCTCCAGGACCGAGTTTGGACACCCCTGATCTAAAGAATGTTTTCCACTATAAATGTTTTTCTAACTTTTCAGGAATGGAAAGTTTCTTTGTATGTAAAACCACTGATGCAAATAAAGAGGCTTCATTTTTAAGAGTGCAGCTGCTTGAAAGATATTTAAATAAACTCGATGCTAGAAGTAAAACAAGAATAGGGCTTGTAACATCAATATGAAAATCACCTTAAGCTCCAGGTCCTGGTAGATTTGTGGACGTAATAAACTGAGCAGATAGGAGGCCCTTGAGAATTTAAACCCTGAAATAGACAGGCAATTCACAAAGTCATGCAAACTACACAGATAATAGGCAGAATGTGTTTTTTTAGGGTCAGCAAAAACCTATTAGGCCTACTTATTAGCTCTGAACAAAATTCTAACAAACAGGGTGTCTGCAGGTTTCACCAAGTCAAATTTAAGACTTTTAAAGACCTTTTTAAGACCATTATGAATCAAATTTCAGACTTTTCAGACTTGTTTTATAATGGAAAATATTTTTACCTGCCCCATTTTTTTTGAATGAAATAAAAAACAGTTATTTCTTAGAAACATCATTTAAATAATGTGTCAAAACAAGCACACTCTAGTAATATACATACACATTTTTCATCATAGCTTTTCTTTAACGAAAAAATAAAATAAAATTTTAACTATAATAAACTGAATGTATGCACAATAGTCAGTCCAGGTCAGTGTCCTCACCAAGTAGCTATAAACACATGAAGAACTTTTAAAAGAAATATTTTTGTAAGGATATAAGGAAGATAATTAAACCATATTGGTAACAACATTTAATAAATGTAACTTTTGTTCTATTGAGTTGTATTGTTGGTGATTGTATGGGTGTTGGCCTGATTGGGTAGCTTTACGTGGACAAATGAAAATTAAGACCTGTTTAAAATGATTTAAGACCTACAAACTCATATTTTAGTGAATTTAAAACTGACTTTTTTTTAAAAAGTGACTTTTTAAAACCTAAAATATAGGCTAGTTTTTGAAATGTACGATTTTTTAAGACCCCACAGACACCCTGAACAAAAGCTTTTAAGAAATGAATCTTTGGCCAGTCTATAAGGGATTCATTTGACCTTGTTGTGGCTGATAAATCTGAACTCACACCTGGAATAATCTCTTCAGACACGGCTGCTCCCCCAAGCACATGTCTGCGCTCCAGCACTGCTGTTCTCAGGCCTCCCTTCTGCAGATATGCTGACTGCACAAACCACAAGAGACTTTCTTGAAATGAAACTGTTGTGCAATTACAGGCCAGCTACATAATGAGAACACGTGTGGTGTGTACTTACAGCAATGAGGCCATTGTGACCTAAACAGAAAGAAAGAAAAGGTCTTATGCTGTTCAATTGAGTCTAAATTTGCTGTTGTTGAAGATGAGCAGATTTAGTTACTTGCCTTTGAAAATTAAGTATTGTGAAAATGTTTAAAGTTTGCAACAACATTAAAAAGTTAAAAAAGTAGACTGCTCTGCGTAGATTTACTGTTACGTTACACAAATGTATTCCAGCAGGAGGTGCACGGCGGCTCAGCGTAAATTAGTCAAACGATGCTTGTAGCTTCACTGGAGCCGTTAGAAAACAGGCATAGTCGTTTAAATATAATAATTCATTATTCAAATATGGTATACACTTGTATTTTATCTCTAGTATTTATGAAATTATTAGAACACAAACAATCCTCACGACAACTCAAACTCGACTGTGACTGGTCTTGAAAATCGCTGAGAAAAGTGACAGGTACCACGTGACATGTTATTTACGCAATATCTCAATTACGGGTTTAATAATAATTTTAGCTACATGTAGCGTTGATTAAACATAAACTAAAACACATTGTAAGGAGTTATTGACAAAAAATATATTATTATTTACACTCTGACTCATTACATATGACCAAGAACAAGCACAGACAATAAGTCCCGCCCATTCAAGTACTGAATGTCGTACCATTTTTGTCCATGCAAAACATTTTTATTCTGTCTTCCAGGCCTTGCATGTGTGTGTTTCGCCTACCTGCGCCGATAACAACCCCGTCATACTGAGGTTTGAGGGCAGTGCTGCTGTGGCTGCAGCGCCGTTTGACTGAAATAAAGGCTCTATGCGCGCGACCTGCTCTGACAGACACAGCCATGAGTCCTTAACCCCAGAGCTCAAACTCCGCTACTCCTCCCTTCACCGCTGTATAAAGGGAAAACTTCGCGATAGAAGGTAACTATTCCCTCTTATCAACACTCCGCCCCATATGCAAAAAAAGAGAGAGAGAAAAAAAGAATAATAAAAAAGAGGGAAAAAGTTTTCAAATGGGAGCACCATGGGGCCCCAAGAAAAGTTTAGAGGAAAAACAGGGTTAAAATGAACATGATGCATTTGTGACATAAAATGTAAATAGGCCTATTAGACCTTTCAAATATTTTACACACATTTAAGCCTATAATAATAATAATAATAATAATATACATGAAACATATTTTTGAAACATATACATGAAACATATATCTTTTTTTTATTTTGTTTACTATGACATCTAAAAAACCCTGTAAACCCATACAAAGCATACCAATTTAATGTATAATAAACTACACATGTATTTAAACATTATTACACATTAAATAAGTGAAAATATATAACATATTTTATGTTCTTACTTGTTAATTACCTGGTTAATTACCTAAAATGAGTTTTTTAACCATATTATTATTATTATTATCATTATTATTAATGGGCCTAACGGTGGCGCAGTGGGTAGCACGATTGTCTCACAGCAAGAAGGTCACTGGTTTGGGCCTCGGCTGGGTCAGTTGGCATTTCTGTGTGGAGTTTGCACGCTCTCTCCGTGTTCGCCTGGGTTTCCTCCGGGTGCTCTGGTTTTTCAAATTAGCCATCTTGTAAATCTTCATACATTGTTAACTGCAAGTTGTTTAACTATTCACAGTGACTATGAGCATCTAATTTGTTTAGAGCAAGGTCCAAATGTAAGGTGGTCAAAAGGTGTTTTGTTTTTTTTACATTAACCTCAAATTATAATACATTAACCCTATTGCTGACTAACCAGGCCTCATTATAAACACTTATCACAGAACGAAAGTTTCCACTCTTTTATAAAAGGACACAATAAAACACATATCAAGATAAAACAAGTTTTTTAAAGAGCTTTGTCCTTTAATTCCCTGGTACTTAAGTCACAAGGAAAAATCACAAGACAGAGCCAAATGATCTCACTTCAGATCTTCAAAGCGCCATTGTTTTGAGCTATTTTTAAACCATTACTGGAGGATTGTGAAATGATTATAAGATAAACTGTCTCACCAACCCAACATCTGATCAGCAAAAACATTATTTATCGGGTGGAAGTTTTGCATTCTTTCTCTGGCATCTCATTTAAGCTTTTTTTTTTTTGATAGAAGTAACTTTGTGAGAATTGTTTCATGCAAACTTTCATTTTGCATAAACATTTTTTATAAGTACAAGCCATGCATGCCAAAATGAATAAATAAACAGCTGTAAAAATATTTTTCTGGAAAAATATTTTTCTGAGCAAGGTGGCTCAGTGGTTAGCACTGTCACCTCACAGCAAGAAGGTCGCTGGTTTGAGTCCTGGCTGGGCCAGTGTGCATTTTTGAGTGGAGTTTGCATGTTCTCCCTGTGTTCACATGGGTTTCCTCCGGGTGCTACGGTTTCCCCCACAGTCCAAAGACGTGCGGTATAGGTGAATTGGATGAACTAAATTGGCCATAGTGTATGAGTGCGTGTGAGAATGTTCCCAGTACTGGGTTGCAGCTGGAAGGCCATACGTTGCGTAAAACATATGCTGGAATAGTTGGCGGTTCATTCTGCTGTGGTGACCCCTGATAAATAAGGGAATAAGCCGAAGGAAAATAAATGAATTAATGTTTGTAAAAAATTAATAGAAGCATCTAAATACAAGCAATCGCATTTTACATGTTAATCAGTTAGCTTTATATAGAACCTCATTATGTTAACATCCTATTTTTATGTATGATTTTATAAATGACTGTGTGTGGCAGCCACAGCCAGTTTCATTTGAAAAATAGCATTTATTATCAGGTGAACGATTAATTTGGATTAATGTCTGGAACAAGAACTATTCGAATAGCATCATTCAAATAATTTTATATATTTTGGCATGTTATTTGGGGCAACACATTCACTAAGAAGCATAGCAGTTATAAATAAATAAATGCATAAAGTACATGCATACATAAATACTTGCTTCCACAAAGACGTACTATTTTATTCCAATAGGTGGCAGCAAAGACTTAATGTCTTAAAACAGGCTTACACACCACCAGTCCTTAGAAAAAAATTAAATTAAAAAATAAATAAATAACAAACAAATTTAGACATTTTGTTACTTTTCATTTACTCTTTTTATTTACTCTTTACTTTTAATTTTATTATTATTACTGAACTTTAATACATGAATCGAGGCACTAATACTTATATATTCATTCATTAATTTCCCTTCGGCTTAATCCCTTTATTCATCAGGGGAATGAACCGCCAATTATCCAGCATATGTTTTACACAGCAGATGCCCTTCCAGCTGCAACCAACTACTGGGAAACATCCATACACACTCATTCACACACATATACACTATGGCCAATTTAGTTTATTCAATTCATCTATACCGCATGTCTTTGGACTGTGGGGGAAACCGGAGCACCCGGAGGAAACCCACGCCAACACAGGGAGAACATGCAAACTCCACACAGAAATGCAGGGACTCGAACCAGCGACCTTCTTGCTGTGAGGTGACAGTGCTAACCACTGAGCCACCTTGTTGCCCTATATAGTAGTAGTAGTAGTGGTAGTTGTTGTTGTTGTTGTTATTATTATATCAATAGTAGTAATAAAAATAATAACAATATTAATAATAAAATAATAACTATTATTATTATTATTATTATTATTATTATTGTCGTTATTATTATTATTATTATAGTAAAATAATGTAAAATTATATAATTTGTTAATATTAGTTACCAACATTGGTTAACATGAACTGTAGTTATAACAATGAACAATAATTCTTCAAAACAATATCTTAATTTTAATGTTATTTTCAATGTTGCTGCCAACAAATACAGTTTTCAAAGATATCATTAATTCACTATAAACTAAAATGATTTTTTTATGAACTAAAAACATGAACAAATGCTGTAAAATAATATTGCTGTTAGATTCTTACCTAACACATTAAAAGATGGGGCCACATTATAGTCAGATTTACTCTTCTTTAATTTAAGCCTTTTACAGTTGAAGTCAGAATTATCAGCCCTCCTGTATATTTTCCCCCAATTTCTGTTTAACGGAAAGAAGATTTTTTTTAACACATTTCTTAACATAATAGTTTTAATAACTAATTTCTAATAACTGATTTATTTTATCTTTGCCATGATGACAGTATATAATATTCTACTAGATATCTTTCAAGATACTAATATATAAGGTGCATTTTAAAGGTTTAACTAGGTTAATTAGGAAAGTTGTATAACAGTGGTTTGTTCTGTAGACAATCGAAAAAAATTGTGCTTAAGAGGGCTCATAAGGCCTCACGGTGGCGCAGTGGATAGCACGTTCGCCTCACAGCAAGAAGGTCGCTGGTTCAAGCCTCGGCTGGGTCAGTTGTCGTTTCTGTGTGGAGTTTGCATGTTCTCCCCGTGTTGGCGTGGGTTTCCTCCGGGTGCTCCGGTTTCCCCCACAAGTCCAAAGACATGCGGTATAGGTGAATTGGGTAAGCTAAATTGTCCGTAGTGTATGAGTGTGAATGGGTGTGTATGGATGTTTCCCAGAGATGGGTTGCAGCTGGAAGGGCATCCGATGCGTAAAACATATGCTGGATAAGTTGGCGGTTCATTCCGCTGTGGCGACCCCAGATTAATAAAGGGACTAAGCCCAAAAGAAAATGAATGAATGAATGAAGAGGGCTCATAATATTGACCTTAAAATGGTTTTAAAAAAATTAAAAACTGCTTTTATTCTAGCCGAAATAAAACAAATAAGACTTTCTCCAGAAGAAAAAATATTATAGGAAATACTGTTAAAAATTCCTTGCTCTGTTAAACATCATTTGGGAAATGATTGAAAAAGAAAAAAAAATCCACATGAGGCCTAATCATTTTGACTGTAATTACAATAAGCCACTGTGCTGGGAACAACAGTTCATTCAAAGCCTTTTGAGTATTGTCTCTTTCCATTATGAAACAAGTCCGATAGCGCTGCTTCAATGGCATAAGATTACTTAAGAAAAGTTCTCTTCAGCTAAGAGAGAAATCATCTTGACTGAAGAGCCCGTCTTAAGAGATCATAAGTGGATCTCTCTATGCTAAATAAGATAAGAGATGATGCATCACTGTCACGCTGATGGGACTGCAGACAGCTTTCAGAGACACATCTGAAGAAGAAGAACAAAACAGGACGTTTGTGGCTTCTGTGCATTTCACTCGAGTAACAGAAGATAACCAAAGCTTAGGCCTTAAATCAATTGCAAAGCCAATTTGAGGTGTAATTGCTGTGACGCAGTACATGCAATATCCATAAACTTCTATTTGTTTTGCTTATGCTGTGAAAAACAACTCCTATTGATTCGGGTTCTCAGAAGGAAAAGAAATAAAGTAGGCTGCTATTAGACAATCTAGGGTTTCCCGACACCTCTATCAGAGCGCGACGTCAGGGAATTATGGTCAAGACATGGAGATACACTATGAGCATGCTGTAGCTGGGTTTTTCTTGAAGGAACACATCTGGACAAACACACGGTCAACGTTAATTTGATCAGGGCCTGGGAATTTTGTTCTTGTAAGCGAAAATTAACACTTCATTCCCTTTGTCGGCAGAAATTCGACACCGTCGGCCTGAAGCCCAAATGAAATTAGCTGAAAATGGCCCTGCTTTAGAGTATAATTAGCTCATCGTTGAGCATCCTAATGAATTTTTCTTCCAGAGAGAGGATTTTATGCTTTGGGTAAAGATGAAGATGATGTTGTTGATGTTTTACTGAAGCTCTGGAGTAAAGAGATGTGAATTTTGTCATTTTTTAGGCCAAAAATTATTTTCTTACTCTGTATTTTGTCCTGGGGTGGCGTGGTGGCTCAGTGAGTAGCACTGTCGCCTAACAGCAAGAAGGTCGCTGGTTCAAGCCCCAGCTGAGTCGGTTGGCATTTCTGTGTTCTCCCCGGGTTAGAGTGGGTTTTCTCGGGGTGCTCCGGTTTCCCCCACAGTCCAAAGACATGCGCTATAGATGAATTGCTAAATTGGCCGTAGTGTATGAGTGTGAATGTAAGAGTGTGTGGGTGTTTCCCAGTACTGGGTTGCAGCTGGAAGGGCATCTGCTGCGTAAAACATATCCAGGATAAGTTGGCGGTTCATTTCCGCTGTGGCGACCCCTGATAAATAAAGGGACTAAGCCGAAGGAAAATGAACGAATGAATGAATGTTTTGTCTTGTTTTTTTACTACAAATATCTAAATATTTTTAAGTGATGATATGTTTATTTAAGATTTAAAAAAATTATTTGAGATCTTTTGTTTAGTGAAATATCAAAATTAAATGAGAATTTGCTTTTAAAATAATGAATATCTGCCAATGCGCCAGATCGTTAATTATATTTTCTCTTTGAATTAAGGTATAATTCCTTTGATATGTTTAAACATGTTATACTTTAAACACAAACACCTGTTGTTTTTACATTTTTTCCCAAAATTTTAATTAATTTATAAAAAAATTTTTTTTATACTTTTTTACGAAAAACCAGACCAAAAAAATAAAATAGTACAAAAGTTCCACACAATTATCTCATGTTGTCATAACACAAATTGATTAGGTTAAATTAAACATAAAACAAGGGCAACACGATGGCTCAATGGTTAGCACTGTCGCCTCACAGCAAGAAGGTCGCTGGTTCGAGTCCCGGCTGAGCCAGTTGGCATTTGGAGTTTGTGTGTGGAGTTTGCATGTTCTCCCCGTGTTGGTGTGAGTTTCCTCTGGGTGCTTCGGTTTCCCCCACAGTCCAAAGACATGTGCTATAGGTGAAGTGAATAAACAAAATTGCCCGCAGTGTATGTGTGTGTGTATGGGTGTTTCCCAGTACTGGTTTGTGGATGGAAGGGTATCCGCTGCATAAATCAAATGCTGGATAAGTTGGCGGTTCATTCTGCTGTGGCGACCCCAGATGAATAAAGGGACCCCAGATGAATAAAGCCGAAGGAAAATGAATGAACATAAAACAATTAAGTTGTCCCTATAAAAAACTCAAGAATTGTGTTGATTCAGCTCATTTTAAATAAGCAGTCTGAACATGGAGCAAAAATTATTTTTTGAGTGAACAAAAAAATGCAGCATGCACAATTTTATAATAAGAACCTTTTAAAATACAAAAATAAAATAGTGCAATTAAAGTATTACATGAAGTTTGCTGAATAATAAAATTACACTTATTTGCTGCATATCTGAGTAGTTTGCTGCTGTTTCTGAGCCTGACAAAATAGTTGGCCAGTTGGTCTCCCATCCCATAACTCAAAACAGACCAGTCTTGTGATGTCCAGTTACGACTAAAAAAACATTATGTTAATATTAAGACCTTCAGTCGGTCCTAAAGCAAACCAAACGAAATCAGATAATTCACTCATATGCCATGTGTGGTGCTTTTACAGGGACAGTTCACCAAAAACTTTTAATTTGCTTACCATTTACTCTCTCACAAGTAGCTCACAACTTTCTTCTGTTGAACATTAAAGAAGATATTTCGAAGAAAGCTGAAAACCTGTAACCATCAACTAACATAGTCGAACTATAGAAGTCAGTGGTTACAGAGCTTTCTTCAAAGTATTCAACAGACGAAAGAAACTTATGAAGGTTTGAAATAAGTAAATGATGGCATAGTTTAGATTTTTGGGTGAACTATGCCTTCAAGTCAACACTTTTCATTCAACCATCTGAACAATCAGACTGAATCAGCTATTCTTGAGAAAGCCCATGAAGAAACAGATTAGTGAACATAATTTAGAATTAATTAGATTGCATCACAGTTTTATTACAAATGCAGTCAGAGCTGACAAATATGTTACTTTATTAAAAATGTTTAATACCTTTAGCAAAGAGATAAGTTCATTTTAGTATTATTTATTGTAAATGCAAATTGCATCTTGGTCTAACTGACTTTTTGAAAAACGCAACACTATAAACATGTTTTAGTAACAAGAAAAATATAATAATAGTAGAATATAATAATATATTATTATTATGCATTAATTTATTTTATTTTCAGCTTAGTCCCTTTATTAATCTGGGGTTGCCACAGCGAAATGAACCGCCAACTTATCCAGCATATGTTTTACACAGCAGATGCCCTTCCAGCTGCAACCCATCACTGGGAAACATCCACACACACACATACACTACGGACAATTTAGCCTACCCAATTCACCTGTACCGCATGTCTTTGGACTTGTGGGGGAAACCAGAGCACCCGGAGGAAACCCACGCAAACACGGTGAGAACATGCAAACTCCACACAGAAATGCCAACTGACCCAGCCGAGGCTCGAATCAGCAACCTTCTTGCTGTGAGGCGATCGTGCTACCCACTGCGCCACCGTGCAGCCCTATATTATTATTATTATTATTATTATTTTATAATAGAAAAATGTATGTGCTTGTTGGGGAATAAAAACACAATATTCATAAACAGAATTTACACTGTACTACTATTAAAAAAATAGGCCTAATATGAAAATAAAAACAAAATAGGGAACACCGTAGAATAATTGAAGAACATCTATTAGCTTCTCAGTATGTGGCATTAGTTTTGTAATTATATCTTGGGTTCATTGTTTGCCATTCTTTTTATTTTTTTTTTAATAGGCCTATATAATTATATAATTTAATCATAATTTTCTCAAACTGTCATACCAGGGGTTTTCAAATGGGGGTCCACTGATAAGGTCTGGTGGTCTATGGAAATATCTGGAGAAATAAAACAGAATAGTTATTAATAACACAGTAATTTGAATAATTCTAAAACAGGCTAATACAAAAATAAAAAGTAAACACAATTTAAGTAACAATGAATGATAAAGCTGTTGTTAAAATAGGTAAATAAATTAATACATACTATTAAGATTAAAAAAACTAAATGTAACTTAAGGCAATACATATTTTTTATTAATATTTTAGAGAAAATTATTTATTTGTATTTATACAATACATATTGTATGTATGCCTCTAATGCAACTTATCATACTTGAACACTCATAATCCAGCAAGTAAGGAGCCAGTCTTTGAAGCGAAGATATAAGAGCCAGCTCCAGCTTCTCATATCAGATATGATCCTCTTATGTTATGTCACTGTAAATACAGAATGCGCGCCTTCTGGTTTGAATGACAGCTGTTTCCTCCAATCAGCGCGCAGGGCAGATCTTGAGGGCGTTTCCGTGTTCCTCGCGGCCTGTTTCTGTCTGTCGGTCACCTCCTGCTGCGCAGTTCTCGCCGAGCGGGACGCGTCCTCTTCCCGGTACTCAGGCGGGAGAGGCCAAAGCTGAACGCGTAAACATCGGGCGTGGGACGCATGATTTTAAAGGACCGGGTGCTGCAAATGGAAGCAGATGGTTTTGTGCGCAGGCGGCGGATGACAGCGGACACGTCGAGTGGCGACGCCGCGGTGGCAGGAGCTTCCGCGGGCGCGGAGATACACTGGCTCGGCGGAAGATTCTGGGGCGTTTCGGAAAGTCTCGTTGGCACTCTGACACCTCGGATATCAGGAGAACCTGAGCTTCATGTTGGACATTTCTATGGCTCCCAGGAGGCCAGCGATTTATCGGAACCGGACTATGAGGGTTTGCCTCAGGGCGCCTCCACCAGCACACACATGCTGGCAGGCGCAGTGGCAGGAATCATGGAGCACTGCCTGATGTTCCCCATTGATTGTGTAAAGGTAAATAAATTGGTGATTAAAAATTGTTAATGAAACCGTTGTTCCTTAACAACATTTCAAGAAGAGTTTATAGTCCAACTATGTGCTGCAGGCCCTTGAGAGATTGGACAACCTGCCAAGGTCGAGTTTGTTTCCCTGACTGATTCTAGCTAAATATTTTATAGTCAACATTCTTTATATTGAATATAATACCTCCTCATTCTGATCATGGTTTAGTTCTTTACCCACAAACTTAACCATTGCACTTCACTTACAATGCAGTAGTAGATAATGGCAATAATCATTTGTAGTCCTGTAATCTCGCAAACATCTGCTAATCTGATAATAAGTAGCTAAAACCTCAAGTAAGCATGTAATTCTTCCAGCAACTGCCTTGCCTCTCTGCTTGCTGTAGTTATATGATTGCTTCCTGTGGTTGTGAGTGTATGTAGTAACAGTCTGTCTGCAAGGTGTCATTATGAAACATGCACATGAGATGGGAAGGTCACACGTGGCTTCTTCGCTCCTAAACCACATGACCTTGTTGACGCTCCTCCGGACTGGTGCGCATGCGCGTCCGCTGTAGTTCATAAGCGTTTTGTGCGTAATTCGTAGGCTGGCATAGTGACTGTACACTAACTTTAAAGCGTATTATATTTTTTTGACATGTTTTATAACAAACAGCCGTGGTAGTTGTGTAGCAAGGCATACGCAGACTTCATTTATGTTCTGTCACCGTCGGTGCTGCTTTGCATAAAAAGTGTTTGGATGCTCTTAGTTAGGAAGTGTTCAGCTGTTCGTGTCAGGGTGAAGTGATGGGTTCTTTAGAGACGAAACGCTTGTTTTTATGTCTTTTACAGCTGTTCTTTCTCAAATGTGACTGTCCAGAGTCAGACTAGATACTAGAAAACAGATCAGTTTTTTAATGTTTACCTTCCCCCCCTAATTTTTAACTATACACCATTAAGGGTTATATTTACACAACAGCCTTGTTATGGCACTCTTGATATGAACAACATCATTGTCAAAACATTCCTCCTTCACTTGGATCAACAGAAATGACTGAAAGCATTGTGTCTGGACCAGGACAGTAGTTGGCAATGTCACTTTGTAAAGAACCGCATACGTTATCCGCCATTGTTGTTTAGGTTGTCAAGCACTCACACAAGGCAGAAACATGTAACACACATGAGCATGACATTACTGTTTTCATACATTAACATTAACAAGTCTTACAGAAATAATAATATATTTGTAAAAATCTGCATTAGTTAAAATGTAGATTTTTAGCAGACTTTTAAACATGACTGAACAGATATTTTTAGAAACCATGTTTTATAAACACCCTCTTACATTAGTTACATACCCTGTATAGGGTGTTTTCCCCTTTATTTTGCTCAGAATGCAACACGTTTATATGTACTGTTTTGCTTTTATTTTTAATCCCACAGACTAAAGAGTTTTCTAAGCAGCTCTTATTTTGTGGTTTGCTCAACATTTGTTTTCTTGTTGAATATCTTGTTTAATTCGGACATATGTTGCACCTTACATGGACTTTTAGTTCATGTTTTTTTGTTTCTTCTCTTTAAATAAAATGTATTGATTCAGATACTTGAGTTTTCAATGAAGGTAAATGCACTAGAGATTTTGTTTGCACTTCAGTCAAAGGTTAAGTTAATCTCTGAATGCGCAATATGACACAATGCACTCTTGTTTGGAGAAGAGAATCAGAAAGAAGTAGAAAGTGTAGGACGTTGACGTAAATACAGCCACAGTTTTGTTCACAATTGACCTGACTTTATTTGTATAGGGATGATACCAAAAACACAAGTTAAGAATCAGTACAAAATACCTTTTTATAAATAGAGGTTATGATTTTACCATGTGGAAATCCCAGCTGGAATCCATTCATTAAAAAAATAAATTGGCGCATTTTGGATAAATAAATCAATCTAAAGTAATGCTGTACTCCTGTGTGGATTAACACTAGGTAATTTGGACCATGCCTAAGCTTATTTGACCCCCAAAGTCTTATTTTCTAAGTTTAAATAAAGTGATCACTCCATTTGATTCAAATTTAGGCATCTGCTTTGTAATATAAATAGTTTCAAATCAAAGCCAGCTTTACTGTCAGTTCGGCGACATGTACAGACATATACAGAGAATTGAAATTACGTTACTCTCAGACCCGTTCTTATAGATTACACTAAACACTACCAGGAGGATTGTGAAATGTACAAAAATAAACACAATTTAAAGGGATAGTTCACCCAAAAATGAGTTTTTTTCTTTTCTTCTGTTGAACACAAAAGAAGATGTTTTGAAGAATGTTGCAAAGCAGCAGCCATTGATTTCCATTGTCATTTTTGTTCCTATGCTATGAATGTCAATGGCAGCTGGTTTTCAACTTTTTCAGAATATCTTGTTTTGTGTTTAACAAAACAAAAAGATATTTAAGTTTCGAACTATTTGAGAGTGAGTAAATGACGAGGATTTATTTTGTGAACTATCCCTTTAAATATAAATATAAAATACAATAAAACGTGTGCAACAAGTGCAGATGGGGCTAGAGAGTATATTTATAAGTGTATTAAATAGAAGTTAACACTTAAAAGTTACCTGCAGACTTCCCAATGACATTGAAAACCTAAACAAACGGGAAGTTGGTGCTTTACAGACCTGAAAAGTTGTAGAGTATTTCTCTAGTGCAAATTATTTGGTTACACTAAGCCATAAAATCTTAAAAGGAGTTTTACGATTTCTTATGACTGAAAAATGTTAGAAATTCACAAGTCAGAAACCATTTTTACTTTTTGTACTCTTCACTGGTCATAGTGTTTGTTTTGCTCTTGTCCCAACACTTTTTGCTCCATAGTTCATGTACTTCGTTCTTTAGGTAATGTGATAAAGGTCAAAGCACAATTTACTGTTTTGGACCCTTTTCACATTTTCGGGTTTCTCAATAGCAGAAGTCATTATAGTTGGGTAAACAGAGTGCAGCGAATGGGAGAGTACAACAGATATTTATTTAGCATTCCCATTTTCTCAAACAATAAAAGAAAAACTCAACAATAGTGTCATCAAGACTATCAGAAAAAGGAATAAAAAAAATTGTGTGAGATTGATCCATAAGAGAGAACAGTGTCAAATTTAAGGATGATTTATACTTCTGTTAAGCGCACGCGTATGGTCTGGCGCAGCCTTCGCACGGTCACATAGGCCTCGCCATGGCTGATGTTGACGTTCACCTCTCAAAAAATGTAACTACACGTTGCAACGATACGTAGCGCAAGCTCTGTGATTGGTCGGCTTGGTAGCAGTGACAAATGTGTGGGTGGTGCTGAGAGCCGCGAGCACAATGAAGCTATTGTTTACAACTGTCGAGCCCCATCAAGGAGCTCCAGATGGAAACTTTTGTTTTATGTTTACCTTATGGTTAAAGTTGTTGCATGTCTGCCTGCTCCTGCCTCTGAATGAGCAAGTTTTAGCTACTTGTAGCATTCAGAAAAAACAAAACACCCACAAAGAAACTAAACACAGAGGAACATAAAAACCTACTGCCAGCTAGCGTTTCGGAGGGGTTATTGCAGAGCAACACAAACAGCAGGCAGAAGTATAAATGCACGACTGTCCAAGGCAGATGCTGCAGCGCATAAGCATAAGCGGTAATTCCTTTTTTTTATAATTTCATGCGAAGATGATATAAAAGTACAGCTTTATAAATGTACATATACTTAAAAAAAGATGTTAAATGAACCTAATTAAATTAAGGGAAAGTTTTCCACAAAATTAAATGGTGTTATGTCAACTTATTAGAATTTTTTTAACTTATTTTAGGCTAAAAGAACCCACGAGCAAAATTTATTTTGAACCAATTTTAACAATTTTAAATTTAACTTGCTTGAAAAAGTTTACTCGTGTGGAGCCAATAAAGCTCAATTGCTTAATTTGGACAACCAGAAATTGACGTTATTTATTGCAGTTTGAGCTGCAGTTGTTTTAATAATGCCAACAGTTGACTGAAAATGATCTCAGAACTGCCATTAGCACAGTTGTGGCTCACTGAGCGCTCAAAAAAACAATGTTTGCTGTTTGTTCAAACTACTTGTTAAAGGGGAGCTAAAAAAAAAAATTCTTGTTTTTTTTTTTTTTTTTTAAATATTTTTTGTTTTATGTTCAATTCACTTCAATTTGTTTGAAGCTTTATTAACAACAATATTGTTTGTTAACATTAAACTCCTAAGATTACTTTTATTGTCAAGGTAATGCAATCCCACGCAAAGCATGCTGGGAACTACACATCAACTAACCAGGTAGTTACACCAACACCATTCCTTCATGGTTGTCCCAACACAAAACAATCAAGTTAACTTATTTTTTTACAAACCAAACATACTCTCTTTAACAAATTGTCAAAAAAGTAACAAGAATTTTTTTGTTTCCGCTCATTTTAAACAAGTAGTTGAAAATTTAGTTGAATCTTTTTGTGTACGTTTATTTTTCTTTTAGCAAAATATAAAAAACTTTACAACATCATAACCGCCTTGTTAAAAGAGACCATTAAAGATGGACACCTTCATCTTTTAAAATGAAAAACTAAGCTATTTAACTCCTTGAAATAAATGATCAGTTCTCTATTGTGCAGATCGGACCTCTGTTCCCTGTTCTGTTACGCAGTGCTGAGAATTTCATAAGGGATCTTCAAACTTCCTGTTGGAGGTTTTAGTTCCTCACACCCTTTTCATGATGACATGCTTTCAGACATGATTTACACACATTTATTGGCAAACATAATTATTTCCGGGCCCTTTTGTAGGAGTATGGTTTCCTTACAGGAATAATCTTACTCACGCAACTACAGCTGCCATCTTAATTTTCACCACAGCAGCTGTTGTTCTGAACATACATTTTCAGCTAGTTCGTTCAAACATGACATTCATGGTAGGATAAAGTTGAGTGGTTTCAAGGCCACAATGTAAAACATGTTGTGCAACCAAGTACTTTTACTGGCTGCTTCATCTATGTCATTCCCTTGATGAAAGCCAGTGTTTCTAGAAGTTTTACAATGTACTGAATTGCATCCGCGTTTCAGGTCAGGTGATGCAGGATCGCTGCAGGAAAAGAGGATTAGTTAGCTTATGTGACCTCTGTGACCTTACTGCTGCAAACTAACTACAGTTTCAATGACTTGTCAATGCAATGCATTGTTTGCAATGAATGATCCATTGTCATTTTTTTTTATACAAATTAGTGTATATTTTAAATGGATTATTTTAGATTATTATTATTATTTTTTTATATTCACACTTATATTACATTTTTTGTTGAATTATCACATTTTTCCTGCAGGCCTAGATTGTTTGATGATCAATTATCGTAGATAAGAAAGTTCAGTATTTCATATTCATTATTTTTTTCATTATTTCATATCCATTATTTCACTTTCACTACAGTTTTAATGACTTGTCAATGCAATGCACTGTTTGCAATAAATGATCCATTGTCATGTTTTAAATACGGTTTAGTGTTTTAGTTGTTTATTTTAAGTTGATTTACTTTTATTACATTATTTTAAATATACACACTTAAATAATTACACATATTTGTTCATTTTTTTGTTGAATTATCACATTTTTCTGCAGACCTGAGATAATAACAGTAAATTAGACAGTTTTGCGTTATCAATGTGTTTGGATTATCAATTATCTTAGATTGAATTTTTAATTATTTCATACTTTTTTATTATTACTTTTTCAATAAAAGTATTTACAATATGAATTAATAATTAAATGAAAAACAATTGAAAATGTTGCAAATCCCAGCTTATTTCTAGAACGTCAAGGTCATATTTTCAAGATGGCTGATATGAGTTTTGCTGTAATTGTGAGAATGTTTTGATAGTCTTGAAAGCATCAGATTTGTGTTGAAATAAGTATTAATTCACTGTATGGTGTGCTATAATTTCCTGTAATTTTTTTTGTTCATTAAATTTATAGCATTTTATTATAGATTTATGTATTTTTATAAAGATACTGTTTAATGGAAAATACTAAATATTTCATCACACACTGATCTAAAATTGCTTTAAATAAATGAAATGATACATAAAATAATATTTGTTGAAATGATATTAGCTGATCCAGAACAAATCCGCTAATCCCTGCTGTTCATGTCTGCATTTACACATCAGGGCTTGCTAAGTTGAAACAATTGTTCTTTTCATCCAGACACGCATGCAGAGCCTTCAGCCAGAGCCAGCTGCCCGCTACCGGAACGTCATGGATGCTTTGTGGCGAATCATGAGGACGGAAGGGATCTGGCGGCCAATAAGAGGCCTGAATATCACAGCCGTAGGGGCGGGGCCTGCCCACGCACTTTACTTTGCCTGTTACGAAAGATTGAAAAAGGTCCTCAGTGACATCATCCATCCTGGAGCAAACAGTCATTTGGCCAACGGTACCAGCTTTCCTGTCCAGAAAAATATAATAAAATAATAGAATAGAGTACTTTTTGAATTCGTTTGGAAAAAGTACATTATATTGGATTATAGCTGCAGATTAACTGTATAATGTTGTGCAATACATTATGCAAAACATCTATGAAAAGGCTGTTTAACTAACTTTATTAAAGAGATAGTTTGCTCAATTTAGTTGTTAATTAAGACCATAATTTACCATAGGTCACTTTTTTTTATCTTCAGTAGAACATTAAAGAAGATTATTAGCTGAATCTGATTTTATCATAAATCTCAAGTCAGTGTCTGCTGGCACTTTTAGAGTCAAATAAACATTTACAGGCAAAACAAAATGAATGTTCTCTGTTAATACATTGAGGTCAAATGAAGCGATTTCTATCAGTCATTGTTTAGGTCATGAAAGTTTGTCCGAACAGCAGGGTGTTCCCGGGGTCTTATAATGTCGTACATTTCCAAAACGTATTGTGTTGTTGGTCTTAAATCATTTTAAACGGGTCTTAATTTTTTCTATATCCATGTAAAGCTACCCAATCGGGCCGACATCCATCCAATCACCAACAATCCATCTCAATATAACTTTTTTTGTTTTTGTATTTAATTTTTATCACAAAGAGACATCTCAGAACATCTGTTAGACATTTTTTACATGACACAATTCCTCATGATTATAACAGGAATATATCCATTTACTTTATTACAAAAGCTATTTCAGAAGAAAGCAGGAGCAGACATACTGTTTATAAATAGGCATGAAACTTAAGGTTTTATAACAGAAACGCATCAGGTTGAATAAATAAATTTGAATTTTTTTCAATTGGCCCAACCATTAGAAAAATCCTTAGCTTTCACACTGTAAAAGTTTGACATTTCATTTGTAATGGTCTTAAAGTCTTAAATTTGACTTGATGAAACCTGCAGAAACCCTAGACAGGTAAATGTGTTGTAATATATTCAGATTCTTGCACAAACTGAGCGTTTTTCTTCATAAGACCTCAGTGTATCATCAGGAGCCACGTGTATCCGTTTTGTATTTATTTATTTTAAATTTTTTTGCACTGGTAGGTATTGACTTGCAATTTATGAAATAAAAAAGGTTCAGCTCAAAATCATTAAAGGTATACTCCAGAAAACAAAAGTCAACTTTTCCTTTAGCGTTTTAGTTATGTTAAATGTAAATATGGCAAGTAGCTAAAGTTCAGCCACTTGTTATTTGTCAGTAGCTATAGGTTATTTGTTTGTATTGTATCGTTTATCACTGAAGCATCTGCTCAGCTTTACCTCTTTGAAGTGTCCTTCTAGCAATGAGGTCAAATCCCCAAAATAACCCAAAATGCCACTCTCCAATATCACACCAGCAGCTATAAATATAAGGGAAGATCATGCGAGTAGTTCAACGTTCTATGGAAAATTCATGTCGTATGTATTTGTAGTTAAGTTCGTGTTTTTGTTTTAAACATTAACCTTGAAATAGCTTCTTTAATGTCTGACTAATCAGTTTAAAGGCATTGGAACACTTGAGGATAAATTAGTTGCTAATTCTTAGAGCTTATTTGCCAAGCAACTAATTAACTTTGTTTAAATAACATTTAAAAGAACCATATGTATGGGCTGCACGTTACTGGGAAAATATGCAATATGCGACATTTCTGTTGATAAACATGCAAATAGCTATTTTTTCAGCAATTATTTAAAATCATTTATTTATGCAATGATCATACTGAAATAAGCAGATAAAGTTTTTTTTTTATTCAACAAATATATATTCTTGGATAATTCACACAGAATGTAATTTTCTCGATAATAAATATACTTTTAACAATGTAAAAAAAAATTATGAAACATTGTTCACTGCAAAAAATGAAAACTTAAACAAATTACTTTGACTTGTTACAATTAAATGAATTAAGTTTGACAAACTTAATTTGACAGTTTTCAGTGATAAATTTAGTTCTTTTTAGGTTTAGCAAGTTTTAGTAATTTATTTATGGCAAGTTCAAGTATTGTTCACTATTAATAATAAACAATACTTGTACTTCCCACAAAACATAAAACTATTATTATATTAACAGGGGAAGGAAATGATTTGTACTGTATGTACTGTTCCATTCTTGTTCTCTTAAATAAATTACTAAAACTTGTTACACCTAAAATAACTAACTTAATTTATTACTGAAAACTGTGGCTCAGTGGTTAGCACTGTTGCCTCACAACAAGAAGGTCGCTGGTTCAAGCCCCGGCTGGGTCAGTTGGCGTTTCTGTGTAGAGTTTGCATGTTCTTCCCATGTTGGCGTGGATTTCGGTTTCCCCCACAGTCCAAAGACATGCTCTATATGTGAATTGAATAAGCTAAAT
>CAIGQW010003411.1:5242258-5254183 GCA_903798125.1 Danio choprae | reverse complement strand
ACATTTATATATATATATATATACATACATAACACATACTGGAAAAAATGCGATAATGATATTTCTTGTGATATAACTTTAGCCATGTTTTGAAATCATTTATTAATTTAATGATATTAAAATAATTTGAAAATATTTTTTTCAGATTTAATAAATTTTAATTCAGTCTAACAAAAAACTCAAGGTGCAAATGTTTAAAACGTGTTTTTGTATATGATGAAGACAGAGAGATTATAAGGCAAATTATTGTCATTTGTTTGGCATGACATGAGCAGGAATACCTTAAGTAATGTTTACATTAAGAAAGATTCATCAATAGTTTATTACATTGGTAACACATCAAAAAATAGTCCCACAGCTTAAAATGCTATTTAGACCCATTTAAAGGGGTAATGCACTCAAAAATTAAAAATCAATCATGAAAATTTGATAACCAAACAATTGTAACCATTGATTGCCTATTACCTTCCTACTATTGAAGTTAATGCTGTCAAGTAAATTATGACAGAATTTTAAATGGGTGAACTATCCCTTTAGGGTCAAATATTTTTATTGTCAAATGTATTTACCGCTTAACAAATGCACATTAATGCTTTCAAACCCTCTAAATTACCAAAGATTTTCATTTTAATTGCACCACTATACAGAGCTGTGATATTTGTTTCTTTTCACATATTGAGAGAGTTGTTGCATGTATTAACTTGTTGCTTTCTTCTTCATATACTCATAAACTACTCAGTGTCTTCTTAAAAACTACACTTCGATACATGACTTTGAGCTCATTTCTCTGTGGAATTTGTGCGCCGGTGTCCTGGAGAATGAAGGAGCAGCACACCTCTAAGCCGTGCGAGTTGAAAGATCTCTGTTGGTGGCATGTTCGGTGTTTGGTCTAAGACACAGGTGCACATGTGACCTTTGACCGCCAGTTTCCCAACAATTGCCAGGGGTGTGCATGCAGGAGCTCTCACTTTACCTGCTTGCTAATGTCTGCGCAAGAGGGTCAAATGTTTCTTTATACGTGAGCCTTCTCCGATGAAGCCCTGAAAAGTATTTGGGGACTTAAATCGTGGTTTCTCAGAGCTTACGCTGCGTTCTCTGCCTCTTTTTGTTTTGCTTTCAAGCACCTGGTGTCAAGGCCGTTTTTAATTTAATTTATGAAGTCACTTCCCCTCAGGTTCACAGGTGTCATTTATCAAATGTACTGTCATATACTGTAGCATTCACTTTTTGACATTTTTTTTTTATATAGATATCACTGTAAAACCCGATAAGTTAACTCAAACTGTTTGAGGAAAACAATTGCAGCAATCCATTTTTCAAACTGAATGGTTTGAAGACTGTAAACCTGGTCGTAAATATGTATATAAGTCATACATTTTATATTTATTAATTATATGTTTAGTCATAAATACATATATTATTTGTGCTGATATCATCAAACATTTACTCAAAAAAAGATTTTTGCTGCTCGTTCAAGCTACTTATTTAAAATGAGCTGGATCAACACAAATCTTGAGATTTTTCTGGACAACTTAATTGTTTTATGTTCAATTCTCTTAAATATGTAAAAACTAAACTTAATCGATTTGTGTTGGGACAACATGAAGGAATTATGTGGAACCCAGCATTTTTTACTGTGTTTAGAGTATTAGTAACTTAAATCGGTATATGAGTTCAGTTAACAAAACGAGCTTCTAGCATTAGAGTTAAGACAAATATAGAATGATTTAATTCATAACTCATTTGGTTTGAGTTCTCCTTAATTTAATCAGTTTATGAGTTACCATAACTCTTTGTAAAGTCAAAGTAACTTTTTTTAAATTGTAAGTTTAACTCTTTTCATTCAGTCTTTTTCACTGTCAGGGTTTACAGTGTATACATCAATACATGTTAGTATGGTATAGTTATAGTGTACTGAAGGTGTGAATCAATTTATTTAGCATGGATGACTTAAATTGATTAGATGTGACATTTACGTTATAAACTATTTCTATTTGCAACAATGTTCAATAATTAATTTGGTACATCACATATTCCTGAAAGGTTTATGATAATGTGACTCATTAAAAATGGTGCACCAATAATAACTGAGCACCAGATGAGCATATTAATTATGAAGGATCATGTTTTATTTTTGTAATGCAAAGCTTAATTTTTTTGCATCATTACTCAATCCTCAATATGCTGATGTCATGCTCGGTTATTATTGTAGTATTATTATCATAAATGTTGAAGATCTTTATTTTTTAATGATTTTAATTAACTGTCATATACATTTTATTGACAACTGGCACACACATATACATATATACATGCATACATGTAAGGAATGAATCTTCCATGGATGACTTAAATTAATAACGTGATTGACGTTTATATGTTATAAAGTATTTCTATTTTAAATAATCTTTATAAAAATTCTATACATATAATAGAATAATATTAATAAATAATAATACATAAAAAAATCGAAAAAAGCTTTCAACATTTATGATAATAATTCTCATTAATATTAGTGCTTCAATAATAACTGAGCACTAAGTAAGCATATTGATTATTAAGGATCATGTGAGTAATAATGCTAAAATGAAAATGAATAAATGAATGAATGAAAAGGTTTTGCATTACAAAAAAATAATTATGCTGATTTGGTGCTATGGGCCTCACGGTGGCGCAGTGAATAGCACGTTCGCCTCACAGCAAGAATGTCGCTGGTTCGAGCCTCGGCTGGGTCAGTTGGCGTTTCTGTGTGGAGTTTGCATGTTCTCCCCGTGTTGGTGAATGAGAGTGTGTGGATGTTTCCCAGTGATGGGTTGCAGCTGGAAGGGCATCCGCTGCATAAAACATATGCTGGATAAGTTGGCGGTTCATTCCGCTGTGGCGACCCCAGATTAATAGAGGGACTAAGCCGAAATGAAAATGAATGAATGAATGAATGATTTGGTGCTCAGTTATTATCAGTGCACTACTATTAATAAGTATTATTATCATAAATGTTGAAAACTTCTTTGTTTGAAAATTATTTGATGAGGAATTTAAGTGAATATTGTTTAAAATAGAAAAACCTACATACAAACATACAAATATCTGATCAATTTAAATCATCTATAATGATTCATTATAAAATTAACCAATAGTAATAATAACTGAGCACTAAATCAGCATAATGATTTATGAAGGATCATGTGGTACTGAAGAATAGAGTGATGATAATAAAAAAATAAGGTTTGCATTAAAAATAAAAGAAATAAACTGAAAGATATACCTTAAATTGCAGTATTTGTTTTTCAAATAAATGGAGATTTTCGTGAACACAACTGACTTCTACACCTAAAACGTATTATTTATGTATTGTATATTTAATATATCTGAATGCATTTTATATTTAAAATGAAATAGATTTCAGTGCAGAAATGTACATTATTATATATCGTTTTTTCTTGTTTGTAGCTGTGGTTCGATATCTTGTATCTAACGCAGTAGCATAAATGCATTCTTCAATGTATCTTTTTTTAAGCCTAGCTGTCACAGTAATGTCTTAATGATGTAACAACAGCATGCCTCTGATGATAGGGTTCAGAAATTCCTCCCTTTTCTCTGAAGGTATGAGACAGAGCAGTTGACAGATGAAGAAGCATCAGTCCCTCAGGCTCAGTCAGCTGAACGTGAACTTGACTGTCAGTCTGCCAGCTGGAAGAGATGGACTGTAATGGATCCACACACTGCGAGTTACACCTGATTCAAATGCCCAAGAAGAGGGGGGAAACTGCGAAATACCCCTAATGCAATTCTATAATAGCTTTAAATCCAGCTGTAAAATGATTACAAAATTATTATTATTAAAGATTACAGCCTCTTAAAGTTCTTAAACAGTGTATTTTCTGGGATTAGCCTAACGTGTCAAGGTGGTTTTGTCTTTAGTTTGTCATTTCTGAGCACTTAATCAATTTGAATAGGAACCTGACATGGAAATCAGGTCTGGAGTGAGCCTTTCTATCCGTGGATGCCTCAGTGGACACAGGGCTAACGTCAGTGCATGGGTTCATGTGTCCTTCAACTGACTTTCTATTAATCTGTTTGCAAAACAACACATTGCAGGACATTGCATGATTTGCTTTTGGGAGGAAAATCCCCTGCTTGATACTACTGAAGAACTGGATTTCGTTGTCCTTTATTTTAAATTAATAAACAATGGAATTTGTTAATTCACCCCAAAATGAATAGGACTTTTCAAAGAAATTAAAAATAGCATTTTGGATCTAAAATAGATTAAGCCGAATAAATAACTAAAAAGGTGACTTTTTATGTGAATATTGGGCAACATTGTGCGTCTCCTTGCGTTATGACGTAGCATATCAATCCCGCAGACAACCTTAAATTTTTTCTCTTACTCGTTAAAAATTGATTTACTAAACAACCTTTAACTATCTGTAGTAAATATAGAGCGCGTCATTTTGTGCAAGTTTATGTGTATTTTACACTCTAAGCTTTGCGCCCACGTAAAAGAACGCGCGCGAGCTCCAGAAACATGACCGCGCACGACCGTTTGCCGAGGCTGTGGTTTGAAGGTAATGATGTAAATATTGTTAATTAACTTACACAGTCCTATCGTTTTGCTTCATAAGACCTGACCTTTTAGGACCCACAGTTATTTATTTTGTTTTGTTTGTAGGCTATTATGTTTTTGGCCTGGTAGCAGTTGAATTGTAAAATAACAATTTGTGGTTAACTAGTCTCTTCTGGTTAACGTTAATTACAAACAAGTGTCATATGAAAAGTGGTAAATGAATCTCATACGTGTTTGTCATGTTTTATAGAAGACATAAACTAAAAAAATTGTTTGTTAACAATACAAACAATCTCGTCAGGTATTTTTAGAAAATGCATTAATATATACTGTCATTTATTTATATATATATATATATATATAAAATCTCAAATCAATTACACTGAATCAAGTATTTCACCTATATTGTCATTTTATTTTCACAAACATTGTTTGAAACACAGTTGCATTAAATATGCTTTCTATGAAAATCACTTTAATGTGGGCATCAAAATGGAACATAAGCATTGCCTTGTGGGCTTGTAAAACATGAGAGTAAACAATGACAGATTTTTATTTTGAGGTAAACTATCTTTTATACATGGAGTCAATGGACACTGTAAACAGTTGGGCTTTAAAATACAAAATCTGGGTGGTTTCATTTGCAGTTGCGAGATGATTTCTTTATATTCTCTTTATACACTTTTCCAGACGTATGCTCTTGTCAGGTAGACATCTGTTCAAACAGTGAATGTTAATGAACACTCTTTGAATGTCTGAGTGTGTGATGGTGTGTTTCACCCCACCCCGGCGTTCGTTTATGTCTCTCCTACCATCCGTGTCGCGGGTGGCCCGCACAAGCTTGCCCACAATGGTGCTGATGAGCTTCCTCAGCAGAGTCAGTGTAGGGATTATGCAGAGGTGTTTATGGTTCCTGATCCATCTACTGATCGGCCCGCGCACTTCTTTAAGGAGTCAGAGATGGTAAATGAGGTATTTGTAGGGAATTAGGTGATGTTATTGTTGTTTTAGAACATGTGCCTGGGCTGATGTTTGACCAGCTGAGTCAGACAGAGACTTGGAGTAGTTTCCTAAGTGGGAAAATGTGAGAAAGTGTGTGTTGCTTTAGTTGTTGGACTGCTGACAGACAGTGGAGTGTTTGCTTTTTCTTCTACCTCTAATAAAGGGCCCTCACAGTCTGGTGGTGGATGTGTCTCACAAGACAATTGTTTGTTTTGGTTTTTCTCCATCGCTTTACCACACACACACACAAACACACACACACACACACACACACATGCTGAAGGGGTTTAAATTTATTGCATTTGATGTTCAGCATTTTGTTCAGCATTTGATCCATGCAAGTTTTTATTTAATCAAACTGACGAACTACTTTGTGAACCATGAAGTGTGCAGTGCCTTATCTTGATTCTTAATAGGTTTTCAGGAGTCACTGTATTGTCCAGCGCTTCTTTAAGTGTCATATGCACAAAAATCACACAAGGCTTCAAACAGTCATTGATGCTCAGTAAGGCAACATGCAACATTAAGAGCTTCTGTAAAAGGCTTTGTGCAGAAATGAGTTAAAGAACAGATGTACCTTGATGTAATATTGGAAATATATATTACTTTCATATTTCTGTTAAGTACTAAAGTAAATGTATTTAAATAAGGGCATGTACTTAAATAATTTTTATTATTTGTTTACTTATTAGGCGGCACGATAGCTCAGTGGTTAGCACTCTTGCCTCACAGCAGGAAGGTCACTGGTTCGAGTCCCGGCTGGGCCAGTTGGCATTTCTGTCTGGAGTTTGCACATTCTCCCCGTGTTTTGGCGTGGGTTTCCTCCAGTTTCCCCCAAACTCCAAAGACATGCGCTATAAGTGAATTGGATGAACTAAATTGGGCATAGTGTATGAGTGCGTGTGTGAGTGTGAGAATGTATGTATGAATGTAATCTGTTTCCCAGTACTGGGTTGCGGCTGAAAGGACATCCGCTGAGTAAAACATATGCCGGAATAGTCAGTGGTTCGTTCCGCTGTGGTGACCCCTGATAAATAAGGCACTAAGCTGAAGGAAAATGAATGAATGAATATTTACTTTTTGCTATCTGACTCTGGTTTGTTCATTTTTATTTATTAATTGCATATCATGTCATTATTTCTTCTATTTTAGGTAAAAAATAACAGTATTTTTGTATGCAATGGGGGAAAACTTTTTTTTTTTTAGGAAAGTAAAACTACAGTTACTGTTATTATTTACTCACCTTTATGTCATTCCAAATCCCTGAGACCTTCATTCATTTTTAAAATACAAATTAAGATATTTTAGATTAAATTTTAGGGCTACCTGATCTACCATAGCAAGCTTCCAGAGCCCGACTTGTTCAAAGTCTAGAAAAATACAATGTGACATTCATGTAAATCGGTGAGTTGTTGAAATCATTTTAAGTCTGAGATATTGTTTTTTTTTTAATTGTCTCAAGAGAATAAATTATCAGCATATCTATCAGCTATCAAAAAAAAAACAATTATTTTGATAGTTACTGCAGTAAAATTTAGTTATTTATTTAGAGCATATAAAAAATTATTTGAATTCACAAATGAAAAATTTGAGGTAATGTATCTGTTTAAACTATTTTGCTAATGCAATGTGTGTCTTAAAGGGTTAATTCACCCAAATTAATGTTATTAATGTCTCACCCTCACAAATTAAGATTATGTAGATTTAGAATAAATCCTTCATCCTCCATAGACAGCAATGGTCCCAACTCGTTTAAAGTCCAGAAAGGCACCAAGAAACATCCTCAAACAGAACATATGCCTTTAGTGGTTCAGTCGTAATATTATTATCAATATTTGATGAATATTGAGAATATTTTTTGTGCACACATAAAACAAAAATAGCAACTTTATTCATCAGTGTCAGTATAGGGCACACATTCACGAGAGTGCTGTGCATGTCATTCTGCTGACTTTTACTTCAGGTGCGCCTGTGCTTTGTTTCAAACAGAGGAAGTCACACGTGGGGATCTGGAGTATGCATCAGTGCACAGTGTTTGTGAATGTGCGCCCTATTCTGACACTGAGGAGAAGAAACTATTGAAAAAAGTCATTGGGCTCTATTTAAATGATCTAAGCACAGAGTCTAAAATGCACGGCATAGGTGCACTTAGGGCGTGCCCGAATTCACTTTCTTGTATTTTAAGGACGGTTTACCCGGGAGATGGTCTAAAAGGGACCAATTGTGACCAATTACGTATGCTTGTAAAATGCATGGGGCGTCAGGGTTGCGCAGTGGGTAGGATGATCGCCTCACAGCAAGAAGGTCACTGGTTCGAGTCCCAGCTGGGCCAGTTGGCATTTCTGTGTGGAGTTTGCATGTTCTCCTCGTGTTTGCGTGGGTTTCCTCCAGGTGCTCTAGTTTCTCCCACAAGTCCAAAGACATGCGCTGTAGGTGAATTAGGTAAGCTAAATTGTCTGTAGTGTGAATGAGTGTGTATTTCCCAGTGATGGGTTGCGGCTGGAAGGGAATCCGCTGCGTAAAACATATGCTGGAAAAGTTAGTGGTTCATTCCACTGTGGCGACCCCAGATTAATAAAGGGACTAAGAAGAAAAGAAAATGAATAAATGAATGTAAAATGCGTTAATGGAAAATGCATACTTCTGTACTGTTTGCCATTGGCCATTGTAAGATAAATAGAATCCGCTCACCTGAGATGAAGCCTCTTCAGCAGGTGTGATATGAAGTTTGCTCTCCCCGAGGCTGATTTTACAACTCAAACACACACACACACTGTCATATCATTTGAACTGACAGCTGCTTAACATTATCCAGAGCCCTCTGTACCATTGAAATGATCCACAACAGCCACTTTACCAATGCTGTCGATTACGTCCAGTCGTGATTTATACTAATTGGTCTAGTGTTTTGCCATTACCGATGTGTTTGTGTGTGGTTTGACCCAAGTCGAGACCACTTGACTGTGAACTCTGACGTGCTGGTCATCTTCTTGTGGCCTTTTATACAGAGGTCTCCACCTTTGCGTCTCTGTAAACGCACACTGTCTTCACTAATATAAACTATTTAGTCTGGAAGTGAAATCTTGTAGGCATCACTGCTATAATGCAAAGAATAGCAGCTCTTTGGAGGTTAGAACTGTTTTATTGAAGATAATACTAGGACTGTCAGTTAAGCGTCTGCATTTGGTGTGATTGCTATTTTCTATCACAGCAAATTAGCTATATGTACAGTGCTGCATAAATGAGTACACCCCTTGCGGATCTCCATTTTAAATGAATACTTTCTATAGGACGCTATGCAATAAGGTATTTGTGTTCATACATTTAGATTAGTCAACTACCGAAAGCCAAAAACTGGAAGTAATCTAGCAAGACAGCTTAAGTAATTATTGTGCAAAAATGAGTACTCCCAAAAATATATGTTAGGGAAAATATTAAATAAAATGTTAATAAAGAGAAACAATCAAGAGAAGCATAATGTTACATTTTAGTTCAAATTTTGTAGCTTGTTAAAGTCTTATGTAGTGTTACAAAAGATATGTTTCAAAATACAGTAAATGCATAAGCTAAAATATATATGCTGTATATGAAAATATCAGTTAGTTAATAGTTTTCACTGGTTCATTTTCATTTATTTACACTCTTGATTGCTTTGTGTGTGATCTTGATCTCTGACAAATGTAACAAAGTGACATTTAGTGATATTTATAGTACTTTTAAATGATATATTGTCTTGGTTGGGGGCTTAAATTACATTACATAACAGGGTAATAAGCTGCCAGTACGTTTTCTGTTATTTTACAGATTTATTTCTATGTATTTATTATTTCTTGTACAATATACACTGTAAAAAAGTCTGTATAATGTAAAATATAAATGGCAGCTGTGGTTGCTGGAATTGTACTATTAAAAATACAGTAGGAATGTAATTTTATACAGTAAATTACCGCATTTCATTAATTTATATTCATACACCAATGTCCTGAAGTACTAACATCTACATATTGTTATAAAGACAAAAAGCATGAGTGGATAAGAAAGTCATATGATGAATCAATGCTCATCACAAACAACTTTTCCCACAAGCAAGCAGAGAAGCATACTATTATATAGAAGGTGCTTAGTGTCATTCACACAGCTACTAAACACCATCATGGTAACATACATCAAATTAAAGTAATGTAATAAACATTATTTATCAACACTATGTAACATAAAACTTTAATGTATATAACTCATGAGGAGGCGACACAGTAACTCAGTGGTTAGCACTGTCTCCTCACAGCAAGAAGGTCTCTGGTTTGAGCCTCGGCTGGGTTATTTGGCATTTCTGGGTGGAGTTTGCATGCCCCGTGTTTGAGTGGGTTTGCTCCGGTTTCCCCAATAGTCCAAAGACATGCGCTATAGGTGAATTGAATAAGCTAAATTGGCCGTAGTGTATGTGTGTGGAAGAGTGTGTATGGATGTTTTCCAGTACTGGGTTGCAGCTGGAAGGACATCTGCTGTGTAAAACATATGCTAGATAAGTTGGTGGTTCATTCCGCTGTGGCGACCCCTGATAAAGGGAAAAAGCCAGGGAAAATGAATGAACTCTTGAGGAAAAAAAAACCCTGAAGTGTCATGCAGAGGGAAAGTGAATTTACAATTATTCACCATGTATATTATAAGGAATCTTACAGTTTACCAGGTTATGAATTTTTTTTACAGTGTATTGTTTTAAACTACTAAAAGTACAATGAAATTTACTTTGTAAAACTGATTAAATGTTCAACATTAGAATTTAATAAAGCAAAGATCTGGTCCCATAAACAAATCTGAAATAGTGATCTTTTTACAGTGTGTATTTTACCATCTAAAACATAAATGTTTAAGCATTTTACTGTTTAAATGTTTTTTTAATGAGGTAAATGGAGTTTTGATAAATTTAAGAAACTTAACAGTATCAAAACAGATAAAACATCTTAATGACTCCAAGTTTTGGTGTATATTTGGTTGTATTTTAGATGACGATTCCGCTAGGACGCTCATAAATGCGCTTTTACTTTTTCGACCACAAAAGCCTCTGATCTTGTTTTTAGTAGTCAAGGCACCACTTATCAGTCCTGGTGAAAGGCGTATGATTAATCAGAGAGATGCACTTATAGTTTTGACAGCAGTAACTGGCAGGCCTGCAGGCTTTGAGGAAACTCTTGTGTTTACCCAGTTTTCCATCACAGATCTGCTTTCAGACCCACACACAACTCCATTTGTTTTCTTTCCCTACAGCGAACACCACTCTGTCCCTTCTCCATCTCGATTTTCTGACAAACGCAAGCAGCTCTTCAGTCTCTTGAAAGTCCTCATTCCTGACTGTCTTGTGTCATTATCGCATGACGTTTGATTGATTTGAGTTTCTTCTCTTTAAGGTAAAACAAAATGCGCTCCCGTTTTTTGTTTTGCACCCCAAGCACAGATTAATTCATTAATTCTCAGAATACTATATTTGCTATGTGTGTAATAATAATAATAATAATAATAATAATAATAATTAATAGAATCAGAATGTCATACAAATTTTATGTATGATAATTAAAAAAACAAAAAAAACATTACGATAATTATAAGATTTTCACATCCTTTAAAAACTCGTAATCACCCCTTTTTAATAGGAATTTTCTGAAAGCTATAGATTTGTTTAGGCGTTAATAGTGTTAGAAAAGCATAATTTTGACTTTGAGCCAGAATGTACTGTGTAATCTCAAAAGTACCATAATTACAACATAATTACTAATTCACACAACTGACTATAAGTGTAAATTGCACTAGCTCAGGGGCAGCACGGTGGCACAGTGGGTAGCACAATCGCCTCACAGCAAGGAGGTCACTGGTTCGAGCCCTGGCCGGGTCAGTTGGCATTTCTGTGTGGAGTTTGCATGTTCTCCCCGTGTTCCGTGGGTTTTCTCCGGGTGCTCCGGTTTCCCCCACAATTCCAAAGACGTGGTACAGGTGAATTGGGTAAGCTAAATTGTCCGTAGTGTATGTGTGTGTATGAGTGTGTATGGATGTTTCCCAGTGATGGGTTGCAGCTGGAAGGGCATCCGCTGCGTAAAACATATGCTGGATAAGTTGGCGGTTCATTCTGCTGTGGCGACCCCAGATTAATAAAGGGACTAAGCTGAAAAGAAAATGAATGAATGAATGCACTAGTGAAGTTGCATTGATGTTTTCAAAAATCATGTAATATACTTTAGTTTTACAAACCAACCTTGCAAAATATCAGTTTTCAGAACAGAAAAATACATGAAAATATAATAATATAATAAGAATTTTTATTGGCATTCATTATAAGTATTGAATACACAACATTATGACACTCT
>CAIGQW010003411.1:5219597-5237258 GCA_903798125.1 Danio choprae | reverse complement strand
TGTTTAAGACAAAAATATTAACCCTTCTTTAAAGCTATAAATAATTTTTTTAAAATTTCCAAGTGTTGTTTAACAAAGTAAAGTTTTTTCAACACATTTTAAAAGATTAAAGGGATGTATATTTTATATATCCGGCATATATTTTACGTAGCGGATGCCCTTCCAGCTGCAACCCAGCACTGGGAAACACCCATACAGTCTCACATTCACACTCATACAATTTAGCTTATTGAATTCACCTATACCAGATGTCTTTGGACTGTGGGGGAAACCGGAGAACCTGGAGGAAACCCACGCCAAAACGGGAGAGCATGCAAAACTCCACACAGAAATGCCAACTGACCCAGCCGGGACTCGAACCAGCGACCTTCTTGCTGTGTGCTAACCACTGAACCACCGTGCTCCCCCTTAGTCATGGTTTTGAAGTTTGTCTTTGGCTTGAAGTGCTATTTAAAAAAAAAATAGGTTTAAGTAAGTTTTTGTATTAATTTAGTTTTAAATATGTATTTTTATTTTATTATATATTTTATTTTACTTGAATAACAAAATGGGGTTGTTACATTACATATCCCCTATAATTTATGGCCTACAAGACAATATGTTTGAGAGAAAACCATCATGTTGGCATTTGTTTTTGTTTGTCTTTATTTTACTTCACATCACCTTATAAAGTTTGTGTCTTTATTCACAAAAAAGCCACTTTTATTTTTGTTCATCTGATGAAATTAGAAATCATTTCTCCTCATGTCGCACATCAAGGCAGTGTTTTTTCTGCTTCTTTATCTGTGAGTCTGAATATACACCCAGCGTGCGCTTGGATTTTGTTTGCTCATGTTTTTGCAGAGTGTGTGAAGGCCTGTGTTGTATTGTGTCACTGGTTTAGACTTGTGAAACAGGATATTTCACACCTACCATGAAATAAAAGAAACTCATGCAAGGCTTGCCGTGAACAGAGAGCTTCCCCCAATAAATCCAGCTGTTTATAGTTGCAAGACACTCTTAATGGCCTCTAGTCTTGAGAGCACAGCGCACCGTCTTGCTCTCACAAAAGTGATATATTAATGCCACACAGAGAGTTGGCATTTACGCATGAAGACAGTTGTGAAAATGAAAGGAGGGGTTGAAGAGAATGGGCTGGTCTTTTTTATTTGAGCTCACCTACACAGAATACCTAAGATGAAAATAAACAAAGAAGACGCCACGTGATCGGAGGTTTGATTTTAATGTAAATCTGCTGCTTGCTTGGTGATTTGAGAAATGAATTCGAGGCTTCAAATAAATCAGAGTTCACAGAACCGTTCACCCTGAAATGAAAATCTTGTCATCATTTACTGGCCCTCATGTCTTTCAAAAACCCACATGATTTTCGTGCTTGAGTGGAACGCAAAAGGAGTTATTTATAGCTGAAAGTCAACGCTGCTTTTGGCTATGGACGCTTGAAACAGACTGAGATAATGCATTTCCACGGTTGTACTTCATATAAGCTAAAAAGATTTTCTAAAAGGTTTTACAATTTAAGTGACTTAAAAATGCTGGGTTGTTTCGGTCCAAATTTGGGAAAACCGGGGACAAAGTTAATCAGTGGGTAAAATATTATTTTTAAAATGTAACCCAGAGGATGTTTGTTTATTTATTTATTTATTTTAAAGTGTTTTTTTTATTATTAAGTCTGCATTAAATTATAAAATAAGTTTAAGAGTTTACAGTTTAATATTGCTTGATATTAATAGCAGGTTTGGCATGCTGTCCCAGGAGTTCTCAGATAATTAAGCCCAGGGCTCCCGCCTGATCAATGTGCATGTAAAGGGGTACGAGATCAGGTAGTTCTCGAGAGCTCCCCTTGGTAAAGGAGGAAATGTGGAGATGGGGTGGACGGGGGGATTTAAAAGAAAAAAACGAAGATAAGGGTGTAAGGCTAGATGGGCTATTTATAGTGAGTTTGGAATAATTTACTAATTATAAATTATAATTATAATACTAATAGTTTACTAATGATTACAGATGAGAGACCAGCCATGATCAATCATATTAAGTGCTCCTCTCGAAATTAAGCCGCGGTCACACTGCACTTAGACTTCCATTCATACGCATGTGAATTCGACAGACCGGTAACACAAGCTTGTGCGACAAGTTTCGCAGTTCGCTGCATTGGAAAGTTCAAGCTTGCTGAACTCTGACCTGCGAAATCGCATCATGTGACTGCGTAAAACCAATCGAAGATTAAAACATGACTTCTCTGTACAGAAGTTTAAAATATGGACCAATGGCTCGCTTTTTTAAATGTCTAATCATCTTGTTTAATTCCGCCTGATTAATAAAGTGAGCTAAAACTAAAACCATAAAATTAAAAGTGTTTTGTTTCTTGAATTAAATAAATAATATAATTATATTATAAGAAATAATTATAACAAAATAAATAATAAATAAATAATTATTGAAATAATATTAAATATATAAATATACAGTTTTAAGCTAATTGGCAAGAAAATATCTTTTCTTTTCATTCAATTTCACAACTGCAGAAACCAAAATAAAAGCTATAGACATTTAAAAAAACTGAATAATGCGAAACAAAAACCAAAAGGGAATTTAACTCGTATAAAAACTATTAATAAAAATATTTACTAAAATATAAGCATGCAAATTTTATTATTGATGTTTCTGTTCACCACTGTGGTTAACAATATATTTTCTACTTCAATCACAAGTCAAACAGCACTTTCAGAGTAATCAAAAGCATACAGATGAAACAATGAACCTTTGTGTATCTTGCTGAGTTCTGAGTTCTTATAAAGTGAAACGATCAGTCAATACAAGAAACTAAACATTATTTACAGCAGTATCCACAGCATCAATACGCGTGCAAAAAAAAAAAACATTGCACATGCACGATCTTAACAAGGGTGTTATCTTTATTTCACTTGAATTATATACTTGTTTGTGTTTTATTGACTCTCAAAGCACTAGTAACCGTAGACCTGCATTTTACAAATCTTCAAAGACCAGCGTTTTATCTAAAAATATTATTTAATGTTCCACATCTTGAATGGCCTGAGTACATGAACAGCAATTTTTTATTTTGGGTGAACTGTCCCTTTAAGGCCACACAGAAACTGACAGTGAGCTGATTTTGAGTGCAGGTGTCCAATACTTTCTCTCTTCATCCTGACACCCCTCCAGCATGCCGTTTTTTTTCTGCTCTCTTCACAAATGACTCTCAGAAAGAAAACAAGCACACACAATCTCTGTCAAGAGCCTGAAAGAGAAGCGTGTCTGCTCTTCTGCACAGCGAGCTGGGCTTCAGGTGTGTAGGGGTCTCAGCTGGATGGACAGAACAAAAGCGCCCCGGACACAGCTGTCTGCTCTGTGTTGACCTGCAGCAACAAACCAAAGGCTGTCTGTCATTGACACATTTCTTTGCTTGCCTCGACGGGTCATTCCTGATCTGTTTATTGAGATGCAGTAAACTTCCTCGCTTGTCTTGGTCCACTTTGCAGTCATTCCCAAACCTGTTCTTAAAGTATTCCAGGACTGGACATTATGGGTGTCTCCCTTTTCACATTTCCGGGTTTCTCAGTAGTGGAAGTCGTCATAGTTGGGTAAACTTAGTGCGCAGTGAATGGGAGAGTACAACAATTTTTTTTTTTTACAATTGTATTTGCTGAAATAATAAAAGAAAAACTCCACAATGGTGTTATCAAGACTTTCAGAAAAAGGAAAAAAATAGTTTAAGACTGATAACGGCAGCTAGAAGAGAGAACAATATCAAATTTACTGTCCTGCCCATAGACGCTGAATTACAAACCCCTCAAGCGGTAACTCGTTTTTTGTAATTTAATGCAAAGATGATATAATACAAACATAAATACATATAAATGTTCATACGTTAAAAAAATAATCAATCAAAATATTCAAAATTTTCAGGGATTTAAGATTAAAGATAAAGGTTAAATTAAAGATTAGCGTTAAACAAGTCTTGCGAAAAGGGTCCATTGAACAGCTTGGGTCTGTATCATGGTGGTGGCTGAACAAACTCTGGATTACAGCAAAAGTTTTGAATTGACAAAGCCAAACCTGTGCAATCCAGAACCTGTACCATGAAGCCGGATTAGTTGGTTAGTCAGTTAGGTTTCAGTTTAGTTTGCACCAATTCTGGGTTTTAAGTTCAGATTTAATCATTCTTTGTTGCTATAGTATTTTACTGCTAACCTGCTTTGGGGCAGGATATGTTCTGGGGCCTGTATTATGGTGGTGGCTGAACAAACTCTAGATTACAGGATAAGTTTTGAATTTTGTATAAGTTTCCTGAAAGGCTACAGTGACGAACAAGTCTACGCTTGATCCTGTGGGCCAGCCTGACCTCCCGCTGGTGCCCTACCCACACCTGCAACTTCCATGATGGACGTCCAGCTTCTCCAGCCCCGGCGCCTAGACTGCTGCTCCACACAGGAAGTTTGGCCAGAAGAAAAATGATCGTGCCTAACATAGCCTGGTTTCTCTCGAAGTTTTTTTTCCTTCACTTCGTCAATTGGTGAAGTTTTTTCATCGCCACTGTTGCCACTGGCTTGCTCGGATCGGGACTTGTGGAGCTGCGCTTCAGTGGATTTGCTCTTCAGTATTTGAACTTTCAAGTGGTGAAACTTAAACCACATTGAACTGAACTGAACTGAACTAATCTGAACTAAACTCTAAAATTTGGACTTTACTAGAACATGTTAAGCTGCTTTGACACAATCTACATTGTAAAAAGCGCTATATAAATAAACTTGAATTGAATTGAATTGAATTGACAAAATCAAAACAGTGCAATCAGAAGCCTGGACCACGAGTAAAGTTTCAGTTTAGTGTGCACCAATACTGGGTTCGCTCTTTCGCTCTTTATTGCTATTGTATTTTACAGCTAACCTGCTCTGTGGCAGGATATGTTCTGGGGCTTGTAACATGATGGTGGCTGAACAAACTCTGGATTACAGGATCAATTTTAAATTGACAAAACCAAACCTGTGCAATCAGGACCTGTAAAATGAAGTTGGATTAGCCAGTGATATTTCAGTTCTGAGTTCAATTCTGGGTTTTAGATACCCTGAATGCAGCTCAACTTTAATCGATCTTTGTTGCTATAATATTTTATGTTGCACAGCTAATCTGCACTGCCAGTACCATGATCAAACTTAACAGGATTACATGATTAGTTTTGAGTTGACAAAACCAAACCAGTGCAATCAGGCTTTATTACTACCATGATGCTGGTTGTCAATCAATGAGCAAAGTGACACAAAAAAGATTCAATGAGTTGACTATTGAGTAACTATTGACTTGAATCTTATGAATCCTAAAGGACAACAGTTTCAGCTAAAAACCATTCCACTGATGGAAGAGTTATGTGGAGACAATCTTACTATTGATCAAAACTATTTTATAACAATTTTAAATATATAAAATGTTTCTGTTGATGCAATGAAAAAAATGAAAAAAAAAATAATTTTTATATATATATATATATATATATATATATATATATATATATATATATAGTTTTTAATTCAATTATGTCATCCAGAGTGCTTCATGTCATTATAGTTCTTTCTCACATTAAAGTTGTTAATACGGTGCATAAATTCTGTCCATAAAAGAGATCATATAAAATGTGGTTCGCGTCAGTTAAGGTCAGTCAGTCTTTGTTTTTGAGCCGGCAGCAGTGAAGGCCTTGAATGTTTGCATGTTACCTGCCTGACAATAAAGCTCATGATCCGGGCAAAGCAAGGACAGCAGGACACCATTCCAGACTGTGGAGGAGCGGATGTGTGCCAAATCAGAGCTGGTGAGCAGCCCTAAGAGCTTCTAAGTGGAGGGCCTATCTCTGCTCTGATAAGTCAAGTTGTCTCGTTTCAGAGTTTTTCAATGCACTCCTTGTTTTTCCTTATCTGCGATAATTAAAACATTGAAATTCCTTTCACAGGGCCCGGGGAGTGAGAGACGGACCTGTTGGGAAGCATCTTGTGGAAATGTAACAGGTTGGAGCATATCAGAGCCCTTAGCAACCCATCTATGGCCAGAGGAGTGTAGAAATATTCACACACGGGTGCCAGAAAACACTGTTCCCACACTCACAAACACATCATGCAGCCCAAAAAGGCTAAATGATTTTTTCTAGCTTTTTATGGTAAACAACCAGTTTGTGTGCATATTTTGAACTCAGCATGTAATATTTAATATTTGCTTTGAGGGAGATTTTTGTACACCACTGAAGAGTAAACGCGTAGCTGAGACAAAAAAGACAAATCCCTCCTCTTTACATGTGCATAAGGAATATTTTTGTGGGTTTTCCATGGATGGAGCATTCCGGTTAGTGGAAAGTTTGATCTAGTTTAATATTTTTTCATGCGGAAAGTGTACTGTTATGCTCAAAGATGTTCATGTGTGCATATGAACAGAAGTCTCTACCTTTCTGCATTTTTTGCAAACAACAAACAAGATTTCCTCGCTTCTTGAAAGTACTTATGACATATTCAAGGCCTGGAAAGTACTTAAAAATGAACACAGGTCCTTGAAAGTTCTTGAATTAAATGTGTTCATGGTTTTATTTCAAAAATTGTACTCAATTGTCAAAAACAATGAAAAACTGAGAAATTCTTAAATTAAAAATCTTACATTTAAGTCTTATACAATAACACTGGGGCCTCACAGTGGCGCAGTGGGTAGCACGTTCGCCTCACAGCAAGAAGGTCGCTGGTCGCTGGTTCAAGCCTCGCCAGTTGGCGTTTCTGTGTGGAGTTTGCATGTTCTCCCTGTGTTGGCGTGGGTTTCCTCCGGGTGCTCCGGTTTCCCCCACAAGTCCAAAGACATGCGGTATAGGTGAATTGGGTAAGCTAAAATTGTCCATAGTGTATGAGTGTGAATGGGTGTGTATGGATGTTTCCCAGAGATGGGTTGCAGCTGGAAGGGCATCCGCTGCGTAAAACATATGCTGGATAAGTTGGCGGTTCATTCCGCTGTGGCGACCCCAGATTAATAAAGGGACTAAGCCGAAATGAAAATGAATGAATGAATACAATAACACTGACAAATAATGCACATTTTATCAATATTTCAGAAACCTCATTTGAATATCACCAGTACTGAATTCAACACATTTTTATTAAAGTTCCCTTTAACATGACTTTATAAAAAGGTCATAATGGTTGAAAATGACTCTTTTTAATGTGAATATTAAGTGTAAGTGAAATGTTAAGTATGCTTGGGGTTTGAATTAAAAAAGTGCTTGATTGAAAATTAATGGTGCTTTAAAAAGTCTTTGAAAGTCCTTGAAACTGCTGTTCATGAAAGTGTGGGAACCCTGGACAAATAGTGATCCATAATTATCCATCTTAGTGGATCTGATTTAGGGTTGTTATCACACCTGCCTCATTTAGTTGCCAATTGTACTCGTACCTCGAACTGTCCCAAATGCAAAAAGTACTTCGCTTTTTTGACTAAACACAAGTCATAGTCATAGCTGCCATAGTTAGCCGCGATGTGCATTCTGGGATGAGAAAAGGTTTTTTTGACACTTTACTGCAATGATGGCAGATCACAGACAACCGTGGAGTTGTGAGAAGGTCCATACTGCCGGCTGACTTTTCCTTCGCTCTTCCTCCGTGTGTTTCTTGCACATTAATTTTGGCCAATCAAAATGCAGATCAGGAAATTTGGCTATCCAACAACTGATATGGATGTTGTCATTTCAACTGGTTTAGTTCAGAGCAGTTGTACTGGTGTGAAACGTGACCAAAATGGCTGAAAATGCTACAACGTATAATTTTTAAAGGAAACAGTCTACAGGTGTGAAAGCACACTAACCGGACTTTAAAGCTGGCTTAAAATCTGTCTTTTTTATGTGCAAAGTTATTTGTAAAACTATTCTAAGGATGGATTGTGTTATCTAAAATGTGACTTGACCGGAAACAATTTTCCTCTGCAGATGATGCCTCGAAACCCTCCTTTCCTGACTCAATTTTGGTATGTTCATTCATTCATTTTCTTTTTGGCTTAGTCCCTTTATTAATCTGGGGTTGCCACAGCGGAATGAACTGCCAACTTATCCAGCATATGTTTTACACAGCGGATGCCCTTCCAGTTGCAACCCATCTCTGGGAAACATCCACACACACTCATTCAGACACATACACTACAGACAATTTAGCTTACCCAATTCACCTGTACCGCATGTCTTTGGACTTGTGGGGGAAACCCACGCAAACACGGGGAGAACATGCAAACTCCACACAGAAATGCCAACTGACCCAGCCGAGGCTCGAACCAGCAACCTTCTTGCTGTGACTCAGGATCGTGCTACTCACTGCGCCACCGTGCAGCCCTATTTTGGTATGTAATAAGTTTAATTAATTCTCAATAAAAAGTAAGCTCTGTTCCATACTATGCATTTTAGTGTGTGTTCACATTTGAAAGGACTGTTTTGGTTAAACCAAACGGTGATGCGGTTGTTCCGTTAAGTGCCAACACTGTCATCCTAATCTTTCTGCACACTTAACAAGTGAAAAGATGAAAGCCATCTCAATTAACTAAAAACAGGACATAATGTCACAAAATATGACTATAAAAAGAACAGAAGCATACCTGTCTTAGTGATCATAGTTGCTCATTACAGTTCAAAGCAAAAAAAATGTCTGTTTTGTGTACAATTTTGACTCCTTTAAAGGTCCCATGAAATTAAAATAAAGTTTTTCAGATGTTAGTATCAGTATTGTTAGTTTTTAGGATATCTATAAGCTAGTGTAGTGCAAAATAGCAACAGAATTCACGTTTAGAAGATATAAAACTGATATAAACCTGTAAAGCTTGTAGTTTGTCACTTCCGCCTAAATGGATCAACAGTTTTATCACATCATCTCATACTTCAGTTTCTCATCAAATCTTGACCAATCAAATGCTCTCTAGTATCTGATATGCCCCGCCCCCTTCAAGAGACTTCTCATTTGCTTTTCATTTGATGCACTTGAGTTCAACCACTCTCACTGGTAGAGCTGTGATAAAACAAAACACTATTGGCTGTTTTATTAAAGGGGAGGAGCTACACTATGTCCCACCCTCTCTAAGTGTTTCGGTTGCAATTACGTCAACTGTCGAATAAAAATGCATATTTCAAAGCACTTCACGGGACCTTTAAACATTTTACTAACTCTTCGTGAGTAATAAACTAATAAAAAATACCATCACGTGCACATAAGTGTGTTTGAACAGGCACACAGCATTGTTCAAGATGTTTTAATTGCAAAATCAATATCACGAAAGTTGTTTTTTTTTTTTATCTTTTGGTTTGGTCTTATAAATGACTGTTTGAGTACTAAGGGAACCAACACTAAATGTTTCGTTTCCTTCTTGATTTAGACCAAAAGAACCAAATATGACAGAAGTACAAGTGTGAACACACCCTGAAAACATCCAGAGCGTTTTGAGCTATTTTGAAGCCACAGCAGGTGAGCTTTATCATAATCACTGCATCTACAGCACTCTCATCCCTAAAAGAGAAACATTTATGCGTCGAGAACTTTGACATTAATTTTTTCCTAACCACACACTTCTAAAACGCCATACATTTATACCTGTGGAATTACACAGACCTACTTGCGGTTAGAAAGCTTAGTGTGTCTGTTTTCACAGAAGAGAAGCAGAGCTGATGGCTGATAAATGCATCACACTGGAGGAGAGTTCATCTCTTATGGTTTTACTGTAAATGTTTACATTCCAGCATGCCGTGATGTTATCAGCTAATCGTTTTTGGAACAGTCTGTGGAGTCCTGTGGGTCGGATTATTGGTGGTGGTGATGGGGGGGGGGGGATTCGCCTGAGGAGACAAGGTCAATGTGAAGCTTTGCTCTCTCCAAACAAAGGTATTAACTTTGGGCCATTTCTTTTCTCTTTCATGCCCTTTTTGTAGACTAGGTGAATGCATTAGTGTCCACTTTGCAAATGTCAAAATGTAGCTTCGTGTTACGTCCACCTGCCTGGACGTTTGACCACATGTTCAAGCATCAATGTTAGACAATTATACATTTCATTGACAGTTGACTTTTAAAAAAATTTAAGACACTCTTCAATCCCAGCTTTTATAGACAATACTTTTTTTAGGTTAGCCAACTTAAGTAGGTTGATTTCCATAAAAAGTTAAAATTCGCCTGAATTCAAAATGGATATTTATGTTGTTATATTGGAGAAGTGTGTGTGTGCGTGCGTGCGTGTGTGTGCGTGTCACTTCCGCCTAAATGGATCAATGGTTTTATTCACTTCACCTCATACTTTACTTTCTCATCACATAATAACCAATCAAATGCTCTCTAGTATCTGACATGCCCCTCCTCTTCAAGATGCTTCTCATTTACTTTTCATTTGATGCACTTGAGCTCAACCACTCCCACTGGCAGAGCTGTGATAAAACAAAACGCTATTGGCTGTTTTTTTTAAGGGGAGGAGCTACACTATGTCCCACCCTCGCTTTGTGTTTCAGTTGAGATTATGCCAAACATCAAATAAAAATGCATATTTCAAAGCACTTCACGGGACCTTTAAACATTTTATTAACTCTTTGTGAGTAATAAACTAATAAAAATACCATCACATATGCATTTGTGTGTGTGTAAAAAAATAAGAGACCACTTGAAAATTCTCAGTTTCTCTTGATTTATTTGTTATGGGTTTAAGTAAAAACAGATTTTTATTCTGTAAAAGTCTGATAACAGTTAAACTGCAAAAAAATATTGTTAATTAAATCTTTTTTTCTTCCAAAACTTATGTTAGAAAAAGCTGGATAATTCCACCAAATATTGATAACTTAACTCTTCTGAAATAAAACATTGTTCACAGTACTGGGTTGCGGCTGGAAGGGCTGGGTTGCGGCTAGTTGGCAGTTCAATCTGCTGTGGCGACCCCTGATAAATAAGGGACTAAGCCCAAGGAGAATGAATGAATGAAAGTAATACATTGGTTGCATGTCTTATGCTCTAAATTACATTTTTATTTTAAATTTGAAAGAAATTACATCAGTAATTTACAGATTAAAACATAAATCACATAAATTAAATAACTCTAAATTGTAAATCCAGACAAACAGAATCAAATATGAATCTAAATACTTACCCCTTTTTACAACAACTACGTCAGTAAAGTAGTTTTTACTACTGTACATCAGTAAATGTGTGAAGGCGGGGCGACCTGTCACTCACATAAGATTGACCTGTAGCAAACCACAACCATGCAGTCAGTCCCAATAGGCAAAATCAAATCCCACCTTATGTTTGGTTCTATTCGAGAAGCATTTTCACTTGTGTATACATCACATATTCAGTTTCATGCTAACTTTTCATTGTTGATATGTGGTGTTGTCAAAGCAAAATCTGCTTAACCAATGGCTATCCAGAAATAGGGGATTATTCGAAAAACCTGTTTGAAAACACTCATTACTTTTGCAGTTCCTTGTATGTTGACAGGTTTTATGATGTAATGGTGAATGTTAGTCCTGATTTCTGTCTTTTCATTAATATTGGATTAGGTTGACTCTTTTGTTATGGTCTTTAGTCATCTTTACACAACCAATGAAGCCAAAGCAGGTTTGTGTCTGCTCAGAATTCAGTGTAAAAATGCCATGACACGTTAAACAGTTTGTGTAAATAAAAGAATTTGGAAAAATTATGCCGCTTCAGGTTTGGTTTCTGTGCTACTTTGCCGTGTAAAGATACTTTAGTGAAGTAAAAACAAAAAAAAAATGATACCACAGAAATAATTATTCTTTTAATGTTGCTTATCAAGCAAAATATGTGTCACTCTGGAAGTGTTTACCTCTCTGAGAAACCTCTCCATCTTTTTTTCCTCTCTGACTCTTTGTTCTTCAGAAGCTGAACTGGGAGGATCCGACTCATGCTTGATGTGTTTTGAATCAATACTTTATCCTACCTGCTTTAATTCCCCTCGGATAAACATGGTGTTTTTTTCACGTCAGTGTGAGGCTTAATTGCTGAGGGGTTTTGTTGTAGCAGGTAAAAAAACGAGCATGTTGTGGGCGAGCTCTCCTTTTGTTTTCTTTGTGAAGGTTTTTGAGCCTGCTCACTGTAGTCTGCACAAATCATCTGCTTTACTCTGTTTACATACTTTTTCACTATACATTTTTTTGTATAAACACAGACATCCATATGGTGCTCAACTGCACCCTAATTCCTCTTAAGAAGCTGATGTATTCACATGTTTGTGTTGAGGACTGAAGTACTGTAAGCCCTGTGCTTATAAAGGCCATCAACATTAAACAGTTTCAATCATAAATAAAAGACTAGTTAAAGTAGTTTTACTTCCTGCAGTTTGGAGTGTTTCAGTTAGTTTTCGTTTAAAGAGTTTTTTGTTGTAATTGTTGTAGTTGTAGTAGTTGTACGTTTTTAAAGGATTTGCTCACTTAAAAATACAAATTATAATATTACATACCGGGGCCTCACGGTGGCGCAGTGGGTAGCACAATCGCCTCACAGCAAGAAGGTTGCTGGTTCAAGCCTCGGCTGGGTCAGTTGGCGTTTCTGTGTGGAGTTTGCATGTTCTCCCCGTGTTGGCGTGGGTTTCCTCCGGGTGCTCTGGTTTCCCCCACAAGTCCAAAGACATGCGGTATAGGTGAATTGGGTAAGCTAAATTGTCCGTAGTGTATGTGTGTGAATGAGTGTGTGTGGGTTGCAGCTGGAAGGGCATCCGCTGCGTAAAACATATGCTGGATAAGTTGGCCATTCATTCTGCTGTGGCGACCCCAGATTAATAAAGGGACTAAGCCGAAATGAAAATGAATGAATGAATGATGAATATTATATACCCTCATTTCATTTCAAACCCTGAGGCACTCATTTACCATCAGAAAAATGTTATATTTTAGATGATATCCGAGAGCTCTCTGATCCTCCATAGACCACAATGGTCACAAGATGTTCAAATTCCAGAAGAGGAACCAAAAACACTCCAAGTGACTTCAGTGGTTCAACTGTAAACATATGAAGCTCCAAGAGCACTTTTGTGCAACCAAAAAAAAAAACTAAATTTGACTTCCTCATCAGGGTGCGCGTTTACTGTGGGAAAATTGATGTACTGCCAATAAGCCACGGTCACACTGCACTTTTTTGCCCGTAGACTTCCATTCATGCGCTTGCGAATGTGGCAGACAGGAAACGCAAGCTTGTGCGCATGTCTCGGAAGTTTCACATGTCTCTGCATTGCAAAGTTCAAGCTTGATGAGCACTGAGCTGCGAAATCACATCACGTGACTTGTGTGAGACAATCGAAGATCAAAACATGACCCTTCTGGACAGAAATGTTAAAAATGGAGCAATCGCTTAATTTTTTAAACGTCTAATCATCTTGTTTAATCCCGCACCTTTTCGTTGGGCCGTATGATAAAATTTTGCATGCTCAAACTCTAGTCTGACTGCAGCTTTAGTCATAGTCAGCAGCGCAACACGCAAACATCGTAATGCCCATAGTAAATGTATACCCTGACCTGATGTGGGATACATTGGCAAACAATATTCATTCATTCATTCATTCATTTTCCTTTAGCTTAATCTTCGATTTACCACAGCGGAAGGAAACACCAACTATTCTTGCATATGTTTTACGCAGCGGATGCCCTTCCAGAAACACCCATACACACTCTCATTCACACACACACTCATACACATAAACTATGGCCAATTTAGTTTATTCAATTCACCTATACTGCAGGTCTTTGGACTGTGGGGGAAACCGGAGCACCCGGAGGAAAAACAATGTTAATTACAGTCAAACCACTGAAGTCACATAGGAATGTGTTGACAATGTTTTTGGTTCCTTTTCAGGTGTATTCAAAATATATTTATTTTGTTGCTAACAAGATTCATCACAATGTTAGCATGATTGTAGCACATTTTAACACTAGCTAGTGTTTTAGCATGATTTTTATGCATCTATGACAAATTATGTTTTTTTTTTTACTATGCTGAAACTGATATTGTAGACATTAGTCAGATTAGAATTATCTGCATGGTTATTTTTCTCTTTGCAGTTTAGCTGTTACTATAGTTTATGGGTTGAGGGGTAAAACTGTTTATTTTGGTACAAATTTATTATTTTTATATTTGATATTTTTTTCAAATATCGTTATAGCATAATAGTTTATTACATTTCATTACAATTGATGTTTTATTAAATGTAAATGCCAGCCACTAAATGTACTGATGACATGTAGGTGGTAGAAAAGTAGATAATTAATCATATCCCATACTGAAATCTGATATTTGGCCATATATGAACACACATATATACATTCATTCATTCATTTTCTTTTCGGCTTAGTCCCTTTATTAATCTGGGGTCGCCACAGCGGAATGAACCGCCAACTTATCCAGCATTTGTTTTACGCAGCAAATGCCCTTCCAGCTGCAACCCATCACTGGGAAACATCCACACACACTCATACACAACGGACAATTTAGCTTACCCAATTCACCAGTACCACATGTCTTTGGAAACCGGAGCACCAGGAGGAAACCCACGCAAACACGCGGAGAACATGCAAACTCCACACAGAAATGCCAACTGACCCAGCCGAGGCTTGAACCAGCGACCTTCTTGCTGTGAGGCGAATGTGCTATCCACTCCGCCACCGTGCTGCCCACATATATACATATACTTTCAAATATTTATCAGCTATAATTTTATATATGTAATTTCAGTGGTTAATATATGCCATTTTTGCAATATTTTGAAATATGTGACATATATTTTATATCTGTAAAATCTGAACATGAACTTGTAAGTCATATATATAATTTGCATGTATTGCCATATGTCTGATTTCAATATAGGAGTTATTTTTGTATTTACAATAATAAAAAATTTTAATTTTGTATTTAATTTCTGAGGCGACTGACAGAAATCCACATTTCGCTCTAAAATGTCTGTCAAGCTATGAACAATACATGGCACGTTACTCTGATTTCATCCATGAATCTGAACTGACAGTGTCAAACACATGACTGCAGTGGATGCAGGTCTCAGAGGCGATGGATGCTGTATTTTGGTGATATTGAACCTCCTTCTCCTGCCGTTATGAGGGTGTTTTCTCCTCAAGCGCTCATGATTAATGTGCTCTGGGCTTCAGCCAGGTTCTGTTGTGCAACATAGACATGGTCTATTGACAGTATCTGAATCATGCAGATATCAGGAAAGGGCTGCTTAAACTTATGTGAACTGCTTTATGTTGGGATGGTTGAAGTAGAAGTCATGCTTATGCAACTAATTTTTAAGTGCATTAAACAGCTGACTAACCCTTGGATGTGTGTATAAAAGCACAGTTTCAGTAATGAATAACAAAAAAGGAACGAATGACCTGTTTTTCATATTTTGTCATTTAGAGTTTTTTCCATTTATGTTTTAAATTGCATTATGGGACCTTGATCTTGATATTGAAGAGTTTTTGGAAAGATGACATTTATTGCCATTTTTAAGTTTAAAGTCATGCATTGCTTGGGTTGTTGTAAATCATGATACAAAAACCTGGTAATAAACTTCCACTTTTTCAATTATTTGATGGACTTAATCCTATATATTATACAATGTTTAAAACTAAGGCGGCACGGTGGCTCAGTGGTTAGCACTGTCACCTCACAGCAAGAAGGTCGCTGGTTTCCCCCACAAAGACATGTGGTTTAGGTGAATGCTTTAGGCGTGCGTGCGTGAAGGAATATATGGGTGTTTCCTAGTACTGGGTTGCGGCTGGATAGGCATACCTTGCGTAAAACATATGCTGGAATAGTTGGCGGTTCATTCCGGCGTGGCGATGCCTGATAAATATGGGAATAAGCCGAAGGAAAGTGTATGAATGAATGTTTAAAACTACTAAAATGTCAATAAAAGTCACTCTGTTAAACTACACAGTTGAATTTTCAACATTAAGAGCAGACAGAGCACAGATCAAGGTCATAAAATACAATTCAGAACCATAAATAAAACAAAACATCACAAAATACAGAAACCATTAATACACAGATACTTTTACAGTCGACAACTTTAAATGAACACTTCAGATGTTAATTAACAGGCTAATTTAAATGGCTAAAGTCGTTCAAGAATTGCAAAAATGATCAGCGGAGGATTAACATCAAATTTCAGTGTTTACTTCAATTTTTTAACACATCATGCAGCATTGATTTCAAGTTTAATTCAGTATTTAATGTATTTATTCATTCATTCTTTCATTTTCCTTCAGCTTAGTCCCTGATTATCAGGGGTCACCACAGCGGAATGAACCGCCAACTATTCCAGCATGTTTTACGCAGCGAATGCCCTTCCAGCCGCAATCCAGTACTGAGAAACACCCATACACTCATTCACACACACTCTCATACACTATGTCCAATTTTTAGTTCATCCAATTCACTTATACTGCATGTCTTGGACTGTGGGGGAAACCGGAGCACCTGGAGGTAACTCACCCAAACACGGGGAGACTCCACAAAGCAATGCTAACTGGCCCATCCAGGACTTGAACCAGCGACCTTCTTGCTATGAGGCAACAGTGCTAACCACTGAGCCACCGTGCCACCCTGATATATTTATTTAAAATGCAATCAATAGACATTGGTGAATGAAAGAAAGACACACATGCACATAACTGATTGAAAATTCTCCCATATTGTAAACCCTTTTGACAGCATGTTATCTGACACGTAAAATCACTTCATTTGTTTGACCTCAGAGATACTGTCATTCTCAAGCACAAGACTGCAGACTTTTCAAAACAGTCTGTCCAGCACTGTTGTTCTTTATGAAAATGAACGTCTCGTATGCTAGGTCAGAGACAGGGCAGATTAAAGATAATTTGGTATTTCAACTGTAACTCTAACCCCATATTGGCTGTCTTTCAGTAAATTAATGTAATGCTATTTCAAACATATTTGTGGAGTGTTGTAGCCTCAATACTAGATTTTGCTCTTGGTTTATTTCAAATTGAATAATTAATTCATGTACTGAGGGTGTTTTCATTGGCTTTTATGTACTTGTTAGCATGTCACCCGTCAAGCTATTATCCACAAAGAACGTTTTGATCATTTCTTCCTCTCAAATTATTGCCTTTAAGTCATTAATCTCCACATGTTGTGTTGATAAAACCTCTTTAAGCTTCCTGCTTCTGCGGTTAGATTGTTTCAGACACATGCTGTGTGTTTTTTGTTTTTTTAGCTTTTTCGTAACTTTATGATGTGTGTGCGTGTGTGTGTGTGTGTGTGTGTGTGCGTGTGCGTGTGCGTGTGCGTGTGTGTGTGTATAATGTATATGTGTATGTACAGTGCTCAGCATATATGAATACACACTTCACAAATCTCTCATTTAAATTAATATTTTCTATAGGATTCATTCATTCATTCATTTTCCATCGCCAAATTCCCCTTATTCATCTGGAGTCGCCGCAGCGGAATGAACCGCCAACTTATCCAGCATATGTTTTACACAGCGGATGCCATTCCAGATGCAACCCAGTACTGGGAAACACCAATACACTCTCACATTCACACACTACGGTCAATTTAGTTTATTCAATTCACCTATAGCGCATGTCTTTAGATTATTGGGACAACCTGAGCACCCGGAGAAAACCCACGCCAACAT
>CAIGQW010003411.1:5194172-5210021 GCA_903798125.1 Danio choprae | reverse complement strand
TAAGATATACCATTTTTCAAACAGAGATTTATGACTAAATCAAGACATTTTAATAGACCTTCATCTGCAGGCCTATTTTCCTCCACAGAAGAAAGGAAACGTGTTTATTGTCTTTATCACACATGTTGTGATGTTTGAGATCAGTGAAATAAGGCCTACAATAGGATTTACAAGTGTTACATTCAAACATGCTGTCATTTATGCTTTATAGGCTATACACTCTTAAAATAAAGGTTCCAGGAAGAACCCGAAAGGGGCTTTCACAGCGGTACCATGAATAACCTTTCTTATTTCCCATGAAGCTAGTAAAAAGTTCTTGAAGGGACTTTTTTTCACAGTGTGAAGAACATGTTAATAATATAAAATAAAATAATTAAATGAATCGTTTGTGAAGGGAAAAGTGCTGTTAAAGTTTCCATAAAGAACCTTTATTTAGACCTGAGTCCAGGTCTAGCTGTGTTCATTATAAATTTTGTCCATTTACTTTTCTTTTATTGAAATAAAAAATACGATACTATGTTAAAAAGTGATGCACAAACTTCCAGGTCGCTTCGCTTCTGTTTCTTATACAGTCTACCCTCTGGGATATTTCAACCCAATTCTGGGTGTAATACGGACTAAACCAAGTGCTTTGTAAAAAATTATCAAATTTATAGGACCAAATTTAACCCAATATTTGGGTTTGTCCAATTTGGGTTTAAATAACCCAGCATTTTTTAGAGTGTATATAATTTACTTTTTATTCTCATTTAATACAACGCTAGCAAAAGACATAACTATAGTGGACAACTATAAAACCTATATGCTTATTCCGACAAGCGGATTGAGGCAGTTTCCTGTCTTTTCGTTCGGCATACGGATTTTACTTCAGAAGATGAATCCAGTGGCCTTATAGCTTTGACCTCATGTTGTCTTAAATAATTATTGTTTCCAATCATGCTTTTTCCTTCCTATTTATCTCTCCACAGATAACCAAATGGACGCTTTTCCTCCTCCTTATTTGATTAAGAACTACAGTATTAATGTAACGATTTTTATTTTTTATAATTTTAATATAATAATAGGTATGTGCAGAATATTAATATATAAATATTAATATAAAAATAATATATAAACAACATCCAATCCAACCGATTTTCAGTAAGTATTCAGCTGTTTAAAAAAATTCCACGAATCTAACCATCGCGCTACTAATATTTGGCCTATGACACACTGTTTAGGGGAACTAACCACACCCGCTCCTGATAGTCGTCCAGAAATCCTCTCTATAGATTCATATCTCTAGTCCAGCACTCTCTATAGCGGCTCATCCTGAGGCATCGCCGCTCTGTCGCCATGAGTATTTACACTGAAGTGTCTGGGCCACTTACCCTGACAGCAGGTATGTCCAATGGCCTTGCAGTAGCGAGGAGAGCTGTTCATCCTTGCTATTAGTAGAGACAAAACCCCGATGACTCTGTTTACTTTTCTATTAATCTTCATTATTGGAGTGGGATCTCTGGTGGACTCGTGAATGGGCTGAAGGATAAACGAGTTACGGCCGCGCGTAATGGCCGAACATATACTTGTTTCCACCAGAGCTATACAATATTATATTTCTGCATATACATAAGATTTGTCAGTACTGAAGCCAAATCTGGAGCTAATCTAACAAAATAACCAAAAACTAGTACACCCAAATTTAGATGTTATAGAAAAATATTAAATACAAAAGGGGAAAAAATCAAGAGAAGCAAAAAAAAGAAAAATTTTGTTGAAATTTTGTAGGTTGTAATTTTTTTTCACCAATATTTTGCTTGAATTTAATTGTATTTTAATAAATATATCTGTTTAATAATTCTGTTTTGTTTAAATGCACCAAAATACATATGAGAAATGGATACAAATATTAATTTTCAAAATGGGGTGTACTCAATTATGCTGAGCACTGTATATATTGTACATCAGGAGCAAAGACGCAAAATTTAGGCCCAAATCATCTCAAATCCCGAAACACAAACGTGCACAAATGCTGACACATGTTTTGTAATTTAAAAACGTCCCATGAAACATCCATATAACGTTTTTACAGTTAGGCTATTAAAATGTCTTGTTTTAGGCTTGGTTAAACACGATCATTATAGGCTCTGTATTACCTCGTAATAAACACATTTAATGCCCTCTACTAACTGTAACCTGTCAGTAGAGGAGGGAGAGAAGATATAATTAATCTAAATCTCACATTTACATTATTTATTTATTTGAAACTATCCGTTGCAATGACGTATTTCCTGTGAAATTGTTGTTCTTTTTTTTAATGCGTCATACATTAAATGCAGTTAGTCATGCTTATCAAAACTTTTCTTCTGACGTATTAGAGGCTATATGGTGTATTGACGTTTTAAGCGTTTTTACCAGCAAATTTTACTCTTAGCGATGTGTATTGAATTACAATAATAATAATAATAATAATTCGTATCATGGATCTTTATTTGACACACTTGGCAGCAAAAGAGCGTTTATTTGCGCGTAAAGAAGCCCGGATTTACGAATATTTTTTAATGTAAGTCAAAAACTAAAAAATTATAAGATTTTTTTTTCCAAGAAAATGATTAGAAATCTTTCTTTATTTTATTGTACAAATAAAATGATATTTTTCCAAACACAAACTATGCAGCTGTAAAACCATTATTAATCATAACACGTGAAAAATAACGTGGCTCGAATAGGTATTTGCTTATATTTTAGATAATATCTAGCGTGTAAAATACTGGTATAGGTTGAATTGTGTGAGAATTTCTCACCTTTTCCTGAACCCATTTGATTTTAACGTCTTTCTATTTCTATTATCCGTGTATTAGTAAATATTTTACCATGACTTTAAAAAGATTAAGTTTAGCGTTTTTTATTTTTATTTTTGCAATGTAGGTTTGCACAAAGTCACACACACCAATCTCAATATTCGTAACATTTCAGATAATAACTGTTTATCGATAAGTGCAATGAATGAGGAAGAAAATGTCTCTTGAGCAGTACGGACACCATGGTGCCAATCTAAAGTTAGACCGCCAAATGTTCGGTAAATATGTTGTCCAAATATAGCTGGTCCAAATTTCCATGAATATTCACGTTCAGCCATCATGGTATGTACTGTTGAAGAAATTCACTCTCAAGTTTATACTGAAAAGGTATAGACTATACATGGTCCTAAGCCTATAAAACATGGCTAACTGTGTGCTAATATTGTAAAGTTGTCATTTATTTACAGTCGGCTGATGGGTTGCAATGACACTACCATGCCCGGATACCCTGCAGAGTCCCTTGGCACGCGGACACGGGTGTTCCTTGCGATGTCTGCGGCTGGGAATAAGATCCGAGGTTGTTTAAACTCATGCTCATCAGCGCATTAGTGGACGTGTTCGCAGGAAGAGGAGGAAGACTGGGGTATGTACAACTGTAAGGGTTTGTGTAAGCGGCGTTGTTATAAGAAGAATACCCGTTATAAGTGTACGGGCCTGGGTTAACCGCGTACGTGGTGTTGTAACTCTGTGATCCCGTTAAACACGGTTTTCCATCCCGGACCAAGACGGGCACCGCTACTCTCCTGGGCGGTGGTGGGTGATGGTGTCCTGCCATTTCCAGTGTTTTGTCTTGACGCTGCCGCTTGCATTTGTATCTGCGGTTCTGGAACCAAATTTTGACCTGCGTCGATGTCAGTTTCAGGGTACTCGCCAAATGTTCTCTCTCAGGAGCCGATAAATAGCGCTGCTGCTTGAAGCGCCGCTCGAGCTCGAAGACCTGCGCCTGGCTAAAGAGAACCCGCGGCTTCCGGCGCGTCCTCTGCCGCTGCGCGCGCTCCGTGTCCGAGTGCACCTCAGCCTCGCACTCAGGGGATCTGAGGATGGCACCGCAGCTCTCTGTAAGACAGGAGATACAGCAGATATACAGCGCTAGCTCGGTTAACTGACACTTGTAATTCACAGTAGATTTCACATGCATGCGCGAAATTGGGAGCTATGCGGTGAGTGTGAATGTAGGTCTTCTGTTTGTAGTTTGTGTACGCACGGTACAGAAGTAGAAAATCACACAGACTATTTCACTATTTCAGAAATAATGTACAATATAATCACACTTGAATATATTAGCAATTAATGCTAAATCGTATTATACTACAACTTTATCAGACGATTAAATGGGAGAAATTAGTTGAAAACCATACAGTGGTCAGTGTCATAATTATATACATACTAGCTTACATATTAGCTTATTTCCTACCATACATAAATGGTAAACAAGCAATTAATGTTAATTATGCAGGATATTATATCAATATATAGACCTTCAAATATGTCTCTGGCAAAGGTTAAACCTAAACCAAGAATGAGAGAATTAGAGCGATGATCATTTTGTAACAATCAATATTCATAAATACATCAATAATACAACTTTATCATGATTGTAAAACTTAATTACATTCTTTATTAAGATTTTTAACTATATTTAAAGACGAGAAATAGGCCTACAGTAGGCCTACACATTAAGTTTCAAGTGCTCTTTATAGCTATCTACAATCAATAATATATCACTAATCAATAATATTATACATTTTTCAAAACTGTAGATAAATTGCCATATTTACGTTTGGTAGACCTGAAAATGTATGAATTTTAATGCTAGCCAATGCAGATAACCTCAGCTAAGTTGGTTCTATATTTGTGATATTTAAGCTGCATGGTTCATATTTGTGATCTATTTTTATGCTGCGTGGTATTAAAACAACAACGTTTTAAAAAATAAAGAGCAATTGTAACCAATTCAAAACTTTTGTTGATATAAATTAATGTTTAAGTTGAATCGACGGTGATATTTGTGGTTGTTGGTTTTTATTATTTGTTAATTATTTAGATGTTAAATTTTACGCATTAAAATACACTCATTCGTCGTCTTTCCTTTCTCGTTTTAGTACTTTCTCGTTTCTTTCTGGCCCTGACTTCTATTCAGAGACAAGCAATTCGACCTCCTTGCCTGTTTTAACCTCACTTATTTAGCGGTAAAACTTAAATCACCCACTCGTTTCGTGGTCCTCAAGTTCATCTTCAAGTTTAGTGTCGACGTGTCCCAGGGCGGGATGGACGAACATCGGCGGGGAAAGGCTGCTCTCCACTAAACTGTCCTGCATGGAGAGAGAGTTCAGAAAAGACATCTTCTCCTCGTTGTCTGAGAAGCCGGGACTGTCTCCACCTCCGAGAAAACACGACGATGGTGCCTGAAATCTATCCTGCAGTTCCGGATGCAGTTGCGCGTGGTGCGACGCGGGATGCAGAGATTGAAGCTGGCGAGTTTGCTGCTCCAGTTTCAGTATATCCTTTACAGAAAACGGCGTTGATGTGACCGGGCTCGGAAGCATCATCAGGCGCTGTTGGATTACATCTACAATGTTATTCCTGCTTCAAATGGCAGCTTCGAGCACTAAGCCTTGTTGAACAATTGTTTAGATAAGCAACAATTTCAAGTAAACATACCTAAATGTGTCGATTAATCTCCCATTTTGTCATGGCTGCTTGATTTGCATGAAGAGAGGTGAGGACCGCCACTCGTCGGCGTGAAACGGTTGTGTGTTTTTCTTGGAGTCCGGCAGCACAAGGCAGTTCTTCTGCCCGGTGATGTCACGTTACCGGGGCGGGATGTAATGATCCTTCCTACAATCCACAGTGGAAACGCATATACGGTTTCATACCAGCAGAAAGCAGCCTCTAACATCACACATGCATCCTTAAAAATAAGGGTTCTTCAGACATTCAGCAAAGAGCATCATCTTATCAGGATTTCTGTTTTTTGTTTGACAGTTTTAACTGTAATATGATTCAAAATCAATTTCAGTGACGTTATAGGTTTCTAAAACCAGTTTCGATTCGGATAGAACTAAAAGAATGTTCTTAATCGAATCCATTCGAGTTCTTTTATGTTCCAACTGAACGGTTAATATTAAGATCGCGTTTTAATAATTCCGAAAGCTACTGACTGAGCAAAGCAATAGTCTAGGCTTGATATACAATGTAGTTGAAGAGTAAATCCTCCCAGAAGGTCCTTATGAAAATGTAAATCATGTTAAATGACTCAGATATACTCATCTGCACAATGCAAATTCATTTGTTCTGCACAATTACAACTATTTTTCGTAATACAAATGACTATGCTAGCATATGTTTCTTTATCAAATACTACCCTAACCTTAGTTTTATGAATTATTTAACTATTTATTTAATAATTGACGTCCGCATTTAAAAGCAGAATGTCTATCAAAAACATGGTTTCTTTATACACTCTGAATAATTAATTAATTCATAATTTATTTAATAACGATCTACATTTGAACCAAAGGTGTTTAATGAAGTATGCTCTCATTACACACTTAACTCATAATTTATTTAATAAAGATCTACATTTGAACCACACAGATAGTCGCTGAATTGTTTTCTTTACGCATACACCCTTAATAAAAAAAATGTATTACATTTTTTGTCACACAGAATATATCTTACTTTTTGCCAGTTTTTAATTTTTACTTATTGTACTATGGTTTTCAGGAACATCAAGTGTTGTATATATTTTATATAATTTCCATTAAACCATATATACCTCAATGCATAACCCCCAAAATGGCTCTTAATAAAAACCCAGGTTGCTGATTATTTAACCTTTATTTTGTATTAAGCGCATATTCTGCGAGTTTTCACTAAAAAGGACGCTTAACCCTGCTGGTGCCATTATCCCATTCAGATCTGACCTGCTCCACACTTGTGCGCCATTAGACAGTCAAGCTGGAGCAAAAACAGCTGCAGACTTTTGACAATTAAGCAGCAAGCGGATTTAAACATAACTTTGTTTGTGTGTGAGAGACAAATGGTGTCTCCCTCCATGTGTATGTGTGTGAGAGTGCGTCTGCCTGAGAGAAAATGGCCGTGAGTAGTTGTCTAAAAATAGTTGTTAAATTAGAAAATCAATTCTAAGAAGAGCAGATTTCCTTTAGTGGTAATAGTTTCCTTTGGAAGCGCAATAGATTTATACCTTAAATGAGTTCAGGGATTATTAACGAGTCGCAGATTTATTTTCTAGTCATTCGCTGATATATATTAGTACTAATAGTAGTGGTAGTAGTGATGTTGCTGCTGTTCTTGTTTGGTTGTTTAATATCTCGATATTAGAACGCAATTATGTAGTCTAAACGTTGTAATTATGATATTAATTTGTAAATGTAATTGCTTACATTTGCGGTTCGACCATTTTACGCACAGTTAAGTCGACACAGCAATAATTAAACCTTATCTCTTTAAAATATTGCAAGGTTGTCGCGAGCCGTATACCTCTCTGATTGACTACAATTGAAATTACGCAAATCAATGTATTTTTTTATTCTATCTATTTTATTCCTTATTTAAAATAGCATTTTAAAAGAAATTAAGTGTTTCAGTACAAAAGGCCTATCCAAATATACATACTTTACGCAGTAGTACATCATCAGAAATTGCACTTTTTTAAAATCATTTTCTCCATCTTGTAGGTATCGATCACTTATAGTGAAGAGGAAACCTGTTTGAGGGCGCAATGATGCGCATCGGTGTCTCTCTGGGCTCCTGCTCCGGCGCCAGAGACAAAAGCCTGCCAGAGACTAAGAAGAGGAGAAAAGAAAAGGAAAGAGAGACGAGATTATCTCATCCGTTAGCTATCAACAGTGCTGTTTAGATCAGCTTTGTGTCCTCCCGTCCCAAGACTAATGGCTCAGGAGGAAAGCCGAAGTGGAGGGCTTCTAGATCCGAGCGACAAGGTACATGTATTTCAATATATTTGCTGTAATTTAGTCACTAATCATTACTTTGATTTATTGGGATGCCGATTTGATTGATTGATTATTAGTGGACGTACAGGGTCTAACATTTTGTTTGGGTTTTTGATTATTGCAGGTGCGTAAAATGATACTGCCAGGCCAGCATCAGAGATATATATCAGCACCTATCAAAACCTTTCTATACATCTTGATAACTCCATGTGTGCTGACAAGGTGACAAACAACACATTTTTGTTCATGTTAAGCTGCATGATAAAATAAAAAATAGACGTAAGTTAAGGCAAGTGCAGACCCACTCTGAATAGTGTGCGATCACAGGTTGTCGCGTGTTTTTATCTGATCAGTAGTGATCTTTGCCCCACACACGACTAAAGTGTGTGAGTGTTTTGTCTGGATAATAGCACCATTAGGATGAGGAGAGTCTCAGTCAAGCATGAAGCCAAGCTGACCGTGAAGAGCGCATGTCTGCACAGGACACCCCTCTGGTCTCCTGTGTCCTGATGGATGGATGGACACATATTGATGAGACCAACATCACAAAAAAACGATAACTCAAACGCTTCCGTTCAGTTTTCTTATGTGGATGTACATTAGCTATAAAACAGAACAAGGTCGAAAATTAGTATAGGCTATTCGTGGGGTTTTATGAACACTCATTGCGCATGAAATATATTTCGTGATCAATTTGGAATAATATAATATAATATTGTATTAGCATATATTATATATGTGTTAACCTCATCAAATGCATTTATTCATATAACTTGCTTATTTGAACCAGTTTGTGCAGATAAAATAAACGCATTTTCATCTAAATTATTTTGTTTTAATAAGGTTAAAATACATTTAATTAGCCTGTTGAAATACATTAGGGTACAAGAAATGTAATTAAGCGGAACAAACGTTTTGTTTGCTTTATAGTGAGTTATAGGCTTGATTTTAAATTATTATTTTTTACATTACACATTAGATTATTTATTTATTTATTTAGGCTACTGGCATATTGACAAAAGTGTTTGTTTCTTTCTATCGCCTTGAGACTATATTAGCCTACTATTAACTGCTTGCAGAATAACGCATCGGAAACTGTAAATTAAAGTAATTTATAAAATATGAATGAAACATCCATGCTATATAATTATATCTAATTCTATAGGCCTACCGCTGCAAAAGGTAATATGCACTCTGAAATAAAGATGGTTCTTCGACGATTCTTGATCTTACTGCTCGAAATTGTAGGAGAACCAATTTTGGTGCTACAGTGCGGTTTTTGGGGTGGTTAAGGTGCTGTAAAGCACTTAAAAGGGTTTACATATGATTTCAAGCCACTTTTAGTCCGTTTCAGTGTTTAATGCTGTTTTAAATGTGTTGTGATACTCAAAAAATTTCTTTCGTTGTTCCAATACCATCAGCACACTATTTATCTTAAATTCTCCCAGTACAATTTACTGGTGATTCGTTGTCTAAAACCATAAGCACTTTTATTATCAAATAGAAGCAGAAAAACAAACTACCCAAAGCTGTGACACTAAAACATTTGCGTGCCGATGCCAGCCCTAAAACAAAAAAGAACAAGGGTTTAAGTCTATGTTTATGCGAAGGAAGAGCCTGTTTCCTGGACCTAACAAAACCCAGGCCTGAGCACCATGACAGTGAGGCGGTCAGCAGAGGGAGGGAGAGGCCAATAGATCATTTTCATCTGGACACTGGCTAGGGTTAGTTGTAGTAGAGGTACCAGAAGTGGGTCAAGGGCCTGCGTCTTTTCGGACCATCAACTGCTCATTGACATCACAGCATTCTGTGCAAACTCAAACACGGCGAGAGCTGTGAACATCAGGAGAGCGTTCAGGCGCGCATCCAAAGTCTGTGAGAATAGAATGTGAATTCATGTTTATTAGATCTGACTGCAGTGAGAGGAGAATATGGTTTATGAATGTCTGCTCTGCAAATGTGAATACAATGCGAATGTAACTAAATGTTTTAACCTATACGTCAAAATATGTCAAACGTAGTGTAAAAACAAAAAAAGTGGCAAAGCAACTTCATGGTAATTCATACTTGCTTTAGGCCTTCACTCTTGCTTCTTCCTTAAAAAACAAGAATCCTCAATTTTCGAAGGAATGAGATAGTACAATTAGTAAGTGATTCGCACAGCAGTTACATTTTCAATAATTAAAAAAACTACTTCTAATTACACAAAAGCTCCTTTATCACTGAAGACTTACTAAAAAGTGGCATCGCTTCAAAAAGTAGTAGGCTACTTTTCTAACCTTTATTTTTAAGAGTGAATATAAGTTAAGTTAGGAGCTCTAAATTGAGTTCATTTCTAAAAACACAATTTTACTATCTAATTACACTAAATGTTTTATTAGTGACATAACAAAACTCTTTTCGTAATCTTAAATTTGGCACTGCCATTTTAATGTGCCAGGTCATGCCAGGTATCCGATGTCATGCTCAAAAAAGTAAATAATGCTGTATTGAATTGCAGTTTTTTTGTTATCGTATTACTTTAATAGACTATGTTACAGCATAATTGTTGCACAACTAGTTTTTCTGTTTCCTGTACGTTAGGCTACTCTTATTCTTATAGTTATATGAATTTGTATTTATTTGGATCCCCATTAGCTGTGCCCTGAGGCACGGCTAGTCTTCCTTGGGTCCCCACAGTAATTAAAATACATACATTATTCTATACATAAGAAAAATGAATACACTCATGCATTACTATATTTTTCACTAGCTACATCATAGTAGCCAATCATAATCATCTTCAACAAAATAGGTAAACCTTTTCCTACAGTCAATAATAAATACAGAATTCCCAGATGTGCCTTAACTTCCTTTTTAAAATTAGCCATAATTTTAGCGACTAATAAATAATGCCAGTCACGTTATTGCACAACAAGGTGTTAAGGGAACTTATTTAACAGGTACTTAAGTTACACTAACTCTTTTACAGTGCACGCAGGTGAAGAGTTGCTAACATGGGAAATTTCCTCACACTGTTCTCAGCAGGCCCAGAAGACCTTCCATATTTATATACACAGCGCGTATCTGAGGAGCTGCAGATCCTGTTAGGTCCCGGAAGGTGAGGCTTATCAGCTCCTGGTTTCAGGCCGTGTGCTTCGCCAGGCCTTGAGACCTCGTCGGGAACCATTGTGCATCTGACCGAGCCGTATGACTGATAGCCTTCCCCGTTTCGGCCTCAGACGGGGAGGAAAGGAGCAGCACCAGACATTCCCTGTCACACAGCAGAACTTTGAGTTAGGGAGGTCTGGTCTGACGGAAGAAATCCACCGAGCTGCCCCCCCTCTCGCCTCCTGGGACCAATAAATTAGACAGCTGTATTTTCCCTCATGGCCTTAACCCCGCAGGTGTGTGTTTGTATACATGTGCGCAAATTACCGAGCGTTTAGCCCGTGATGTGTGTGACCTCCGCCGCGGATAATGTGCTGAGAGAGGAAGGCCGTAACCTAAATATTCGATTACAACAGACAGCGGTGATTAAGACGCAGCAAAAGCCACCGTCTTCGGCTAGATTTCCTCTCTTTTTTTGTCTAAACATTCCCTGGGCCGTGCCAGAGAGAGGCAAAAATAAAAGGAAAGGTTGCTTCGAGTTCATCTTGACCGCTGGTATGCGCACAGTTTACAAAGATTGTCATTCAAACAATAATACAATTAATTTTATTCAGATTTATATGTTGTTCGTTTGGGGATGCACACCACATGACCTTCCACTGGATAAACATGTTGCGAGCGGGGAGACTGTGTTACTCAGAGCAGCCAGTGTGGCGTCTCCCATCAAACTGACAATTTGTTTCTGTTCGAGCATGAGATCCCATTCATTCGCCGTCGCAGCTGTAAATAAAAAAGGAAGCTTGTTTCTGCTCCTGCTTTTTCCTTGGGTTTGGAAAAGCTCGTCTCTGTTGGGAAACATACGGTTGAGAGCAGCCCCAGAGACTGCAGGCATGGGAATCCCTTGGTTTGTGCTAACAGGCCTAGTCAATCAGTTGACGATTAATGATCGGACTGTCTTTCCTAACGCACTGAAGGCTGAAACTCTCGTTGAGATCCGCTTTATTTCATTCAAACTACTAGAATTTTGACTCGAGGCTTTCATAATATGTTGATACTGATTTGAGAGAAAGAGTTGAGACCTTGAATAAAGGTAGGGTTTGTTTTTTTGATTGGGTTTTTGCAGAACCAATAGTTCCCCAAAGACTCTTTAACTGAATAATTTGTCAAATAAGTATCTTTTAATATAAAGGATCTTTTGTGCAATAGAAAGATTAGTTTGAAGTTAGGGCATCTTCGTGGAAGCATAGAAGCCAATAAAGATCCTTCATTTTAAAATGTGCACAATGAATGTTTCCAAATAATTATTTGCAGAACATTTTGTATTATTTTTTGGTTCCCTGGAGAACCGAAAAGTATGAAGTTCTTTAGTTGCAGTTGAAGAACATTTAACATCCACAGAACCTTTGCATGTCACAAGTGGTTCTTTAAAGGTAATGGTTGCATAAGGGTATTTTCTCTTTAAAAGAACCATTTTCTGTGTGGAATCTCAAAAAATCTAGACAATTTACACCAAATATTCTGTGCAATTGGGTTGTTGAAGCTGATCTGGCGTCCATAAAGAACCTTTCAGTGAAGAGTTTATTAAAGAACATTTTAACTAAATATTCATTTTCTACTGTAAGAATCTTTTGTGGAATGTAAAGGTTTCAAAATTGTTTTTTTTTTTGCAGCTCTTACGACCTCTTTAAGATGGCTCGTTTAGGTACAGCCATAGAGGAACCTTTAAAAAAACTAAATAACTTTAGTGCATTTTAAGTAACCCTTTTTTCATTGTACATAATCTTTCATGTAATGAAAAGTTTCTTGTTTGGAACCATTAAAGGGATAGTTCACCCAAAAATTAAAGTTATTCTCTCTCATGTAGTTTTCATTCAATTTCCTTCTTCTGTTGAACACAAAAGAAGATATTTTGAAGCATGCTGGTTGCTGGCAGCCATCTACATCCATAGTAGGAACACACATACTATGAAAGTCATTGGGTGCCAGCTACCAGCATTCTTTAAAATATCTTCTTTTGTGCTCAACAGAAGAAAGAAAAGGTTTCTAACAAATGAAGGGTGAGTAAAATACAGAACTTTCATTTTGGGGTGAACTCTTTAATGCCATACACGATTTGTCTCTTTTAAAGATGCTATCGGTTTGTCAGTTGCTCAAAATTGTCAAGTAGAAATTGATTTATTTCTATATTTGCCTAACGTCTTAAGAAAAATGGCAGCATAACATGTCAGAAGTATTTATAGCAGACATTTTCTAATATGGTTAGTTCCGGTTTGGTTGATTCCTCAGTTGATGACTAAGTTTAGGGTCATTTTTTAAAGAGATTTAGCTACTTTGTTGATAAATGAAGATAAAATGTACAATTTGTCAACATACTCGGGTCAAAAAGAATATATCACATTTATTGCCCTGAATGTCTATATTTGCTTGGCTTCTTAAGAAAAAAAGGTAGTATGACAGTGTGAAGGATGAAAAGAGAAGCTCTCAGAAGTATTCACAGCAGACGTGTAAGAACTTGCAATCCTCCAAGTTGTCAGGCGCTGTGATTGCGATGGATTTCTTTCTCTGCCATGACTTCACTATTTATCGCAGAATAATCAGAAGTATTAGGGTGCTACATTTCAGAGAGCGTAACAGATGTGGTTTCTTGTCAAGTTTGCTTTGTGATGAACACAAAATCCCTCGAACTCACGGCAATGAGACGCAGTTTGTTGTGTTTTCAAATACTGTAGTTTTTACGAGAGACAACACAAAGGCTCTAAATCTGGCGACTCAAGTAAATAAAGGCTAATTGTGGACAGCTGCGTGTATCGGCTGACATTATGACATGTTTGTGGTGAAGTATGAATTAAGACAATGTTTGTACGGCCTTTTCGTGTATGTTTATTTGTTCCTTTCAACAAGACGTAAACCAATTGGTGGCAGCAGACATGAGGAGGCTGCACTTCCTCCCTTTGTTTTAAGCGGTCAGATCGAAAAGTAGTCAAGGTCACGATTGGAAGAAGAGGAACATCTGTTGGGCTTGTAGACAAGAGTATATCTGCGTTTTGCTACAATGAAAGTTGTAGATGTAAATGAATTCGGCCTTCAATAAACAGGGTGTGACCTGCTCTGTTTGCATAGAACTGTAATGGATTAGGCTTTTCAATGAGTAATGGCACTTTAATCGCACTTAACAGCACTTATGCATCATACTTTCATTCATATTGACATACAGGGCTGTAACCGCAATAGACATCGAGGAGGACTCCACTTCTCAGATTAGTTCAGATTTGCTGGATTCTTCAGATGATGGTTATTTCTTAGATGTGCATGTCCTAAGGGATTCAATTTTTTTACTGATTCATATTTACTGGTATCTATAGGAGATACATTTGATGTATAGATCTTTTAAGTATATTGATTTCAAATACTTTTTATGTGAAGATTTTAGTGTTTTGTCTGAAAACTAATCTTGTGGTCCAACATGCAATTTAAAAAAACATTAGACTTGTAACACCCTGAATTATTATATGTTAACTGATTAAAATGCAATAAATTAATGTTACTAGTTTTATTAACAATGTCCCCCAGTTGTTTTATACCACAGCTAAAAGTTAGTGTACTTGATGTATAGATTTACTGTATATTGAAATATGCAGAACAGTCTGGAAATGTGATAGATTTATATTGAAATGTGCTTAAAACAGTGGCATTAGGATTTAATTGTGTGCATTTACTGTAGTTAGCTTCGAAATCACTCTTAAAAAAGACAAAAAGGATTTTATCTTTGTTTAATTTGAAAATATATTAAAAAATTGCATTTCATTTAGGTTGTATTAGTTAACTTTAACCAAACCAGAAAAAGGCAGCACGGTGGCTCAGTGGTTAGCACTGTTGCCTCACAGCAAGAAGGTCACTGGTTCGAGTCCCAGTTGGGATTTCTGTGTGGAGTTTGCATGGGTGCTCCGGTTTCTCACACAGTCCAAAGACATGCAGTATAGGTGAATTGAATAAACTAAATTGGCCATCGTGTATGAGTCTGTGTGTGTGTGTGTGTGTGTGTGAATGTGAAAGAGTATGGGTGTTTCCCAGTGCTGGGTTGCGGCTGGAAGGGCATCCGCTGCATAAAACAAGTTATGGAATAGTTGGCGGTTCATTCCACTGTGGCGACACCTGATAATCAGGGACTAAGCCGAAGGAAAATGAATGAATGAATAAACCAGAAAAAAACAACTCATACACAGAAAATAAACCTATTTTATTTTTACTTGCTTATTTAAGGCATCATTTGTGATGTAATTTAATTAACAAATAACTGAAACTAAAATGCAAATGAATATAAACATGACAAAAACATGTACACAGCACAAGTTTTTAACTAAAACCTGAAAACTAGTGCTTCTTAAAAAAAACTACTGGGCTATCATGCATAATACATTTATATAAATGTTTTAGCAGGTCAAAATTAAAGGGATAATTTAAACAATATTGATAATAGTACTTTTTTCATGTCATGGAAATACACCTTTTACAAAAGACAAATTAATTACTTACAATTAGCTTTTTATATTTATTAAAAAAAACACACAATGCAAAGTATGAATATAAAAGCTCATTCAAACTATTGCTAATACTATTAGCATCTCAACAATGCCAAAAAGACTGATATGTGGGAGATTCTAGAGATTTTGCATCTTCAAGTTACACCTAAACAAAACATTTAATGAAACGGTTTTCAATAATAACACAAAAGTATATCACATTATCTGTAAGAATAATGTTTGTATGTGATTTTAGGGACATTTTGTCTTAAAGTTAAACTTAAAGACTCCTACTATACATATTTTTGACTGTCTCCGCCTCCTGAATCATACATTCAGCTTTAATTACCATTTACCATAATTATTCATTCATTCATTTTCTTTTCGGCTTAGTCCCTTTATTAATCTGGGGTCGCCACAGCG